>JAJOZX010000929.1:600000-910000 GCA_023014485.1 Bathynomus jamesi
ATTTGAAGTTAGAACTAGGTCCCCTGGACAATTTGGGTGTAAGAATGGAAAGGGATGGTGTAATCAGGGCCGCATTTAGTGGGTGGCGCACCGGGCAAATGGCCAAGGCCCCGCGCCCGATGGGCCCCGCAAATTTCAATTGAAAAAAATTAAACGTCACGTATTTGCCATCTGCGACGAGTTTTACTTTTTCCGGCAGGCGGCATGGCATCAGGCATTCTAATATCCGCTTTGATGGTGTTTAATTGGTTGTTCTTGTTAGTGTTACTCATTTCTAATGTTGTTACTAACTTACTTTTTGTTGTTTCTGTTGCAGATTCATGATTTATGTTCGGAGCTATTGAAGAATAGGGACCCCAGCCTTCTTTAGTTAGCTTTATAAGGCTAACTAACAAAAATATCATGACCTAACCTAACCAATCGTCAAGGGCGTACAGTTAACCTAACGACTGGTTAGGTTAGGTCGTGATATTTTCGTTAGTTAGCCTTATAAGCCTAACTAAAGAAGGCTGGGGTCCCTATTCTTCAATAGCTACTTATGTTCTTATTGTTGGCATTGTAATACGTACAACATGGAAACGAGCCGTGACCGGGATCGAAGGAGGAAATATAAATCCGGTAGTGAAAACCGTAAGGATAAGAAGCGCAGAGAAGAGTTTCTTGCGACGATGCCGAAACTGACTAATTGGATTAAATCATCAGCAATCAGCAACTAAGTCAGCCCCTTCAGCAGGCCCACCAGCTGCCTCCGCTACTTCAGCAGCTGCGTTTTCAGAAGACGCGTCTACGTCAGTGCGTTCAGCAAGCCCAGCAGCTGTCTCCACTACTTCAGCAGCTGCATTTTCAGGAGACTTGTCTACGTCAACCCCTTCAGCAAGCCCACCAGTTGCCTCCGCTACATAAGCAGCTGCATCTTCAGAAGACCCGTCTACGTCAGTGCGTTCAGCAGGCCCACCAGCTTCAGGACATGCAATTAATGACATTGGTTTGTGGCCACAAGTGCTGACTGATGACTTTAGAGAGTTCTGGTGAACATTCATTCTCGAAACTCAAACTGATCAAAAATTACCTTCGCTCCACAATGGGCCAGGAGCGCCTTTCGTCCCTGGCGCTGTTGAGTATAGAGCATGAGGTGTTGCAGTCGGTGAGTTTCGAGGACACAATCACGCAGTTTTCCAAACAAAAAGCCAGGAAGCGTCCTATGTAATACTCATTACAAATCTACACTCTATCTACAGTACAGCAAGCTGTACAGTTTAGCTGTTTATTAAGTGCATTACAACTGTGTAGCTGTTTATTAAGTGCAATACAATAACTGTAAATGTTTATTAAGTGCATTACAACTGTGTAGCTGTTTATTAAGTGCATTACAATAACTGTGTAAATGTTTATTAAGTGCATTACAACTATGTAGCCTACTAGTGTAGCTGTATACACTGTATGTGTACATAGTTAAGTTATAGTCTTTAATATCACATTAATAAGCCCAATGGCTTCTGCATGTGTGTTTTGTGTTACAAAAATATATGTTATGTGCATTACAAAATATTGTCATTCATTAACACACTAAAATAATACATCCCGAGAAATATGATAGTTTGCCCAAAGCCCCACACAATGTAAATACGCCCCTGGGTGTAATGTTCGTTACTGTACTGGAGTCTAAATTGCCTAACTCAATTTTCCTTGAATTAAGTAGGGGACACTCTACAGAACATGTGTACATCCCCTTTCAGCAGATGTTAAGTCTTTTAGGCACAGAATTAGCAAGACGAGAGGGAATTGAGTTTGCACAGTGGGATGTTGAACAAGGGGACAAAGGCAGGCACAGCACCAAAGTTTCTACAAAAAGGAATAGCCCAGGTACAGTGTCAGCTCTACATGCATCCTCTGAGAATAAATTAAAGGGAATCAAGGAATGCATATTTTGTGAAGGCAACCACAAGTCATATAAATGTAAGGTGGCTGAGGCTTTACCTGTTGAGGAGAGAAAGGACAGGGTAACTAAGTCCACAGAATATTTTAAATGTTTTTTGAAAGGTCACAGAGCAAGGTTTAGTAAGCTTAAAATTTTGTGCAAAAAATGCCATGGCCGGCATCAGCCATTATTGTTTGAAAACACTCCTAGTAGGCCTACCACAGAAGTAGATACATTAGTGGCACATGCCACTGCTATGAAAGGGAGTAAAAGTAAAGGGGGATTATTGCAAACAGCTGCAGCATTATTAATTGGGAATGATAGAGAAGCTACTGTAAAAGTGTTGTTTGATAGTGGTAGCCAGTGTAGCTTTATTAAGACCAGAATTTCCAGAAAATTGAAGTTTAAAGAACTAAAGAGGGAAAATTTAAGAATTTCTGGGTTTGGGGGGTTCCGTTCAAAACCCAACCAAAGTTAAGAAGGTAGAAGTTCTGGTTAAGGGGTTGTTACCACAAAGTCCCACTATCAAGGTCCAAGCTGTAGAGATTGAAGAACTTTGCGCTCCAGTCACGACATGTTTAGATATGGCATGTGTCCAAGAATTGCAAGTTAAAGGAATTAACTTGGGCAATAATAAGTTTGAAGGAACAGAAGATATTAGTCTTTTGATTGGAGCTGACTATTATTGGGACTTCATCACTGGTAACAATGTCCGCACATCTCGAGGTCTTGTAGCTATTGAAAGTAAGTTAAGCTGGATGCTACATGGTAGCTATTGCAATAAAATGGAGTTTAAAGCTCTTTTTGTTAAGATTGAGGAGAACAGCCATGGTTTGGAAAGGCATTTGAAAGCGTTTTGGGAACTTGAATCCATTGGCATAAAGGACAAACAGGAGAAGCAGGCAAGTACAGTGAACAATGATGTTTTAGAGCAATTTGAAAAAGAGATTGGGTTTAGAGATGGTTGCTATGAAGTTGGCCTTTTGGAAGGATTCTTGCAAACCCACTTCAAACCTTCATCTAGCTAATAGGAAGTTGGAGACTTCATTGCACAGGCTAAGAAAAAATGAGTTGTTAAATGAATACAATGAGGCCATCCTAAGCTATTTAAAGGAGGGCTATGCTGAAAAGGTGCAAGGTGAGCTGGTGAGCCACGAGGCACATTATATGCCACACCATGCAGTGGTACGGCAAGACAAAACTACCACCAAGCTGAGGGTACTTTTTGATGGCTCAGCCAAGGACAAAGGTGGTGTGTCCTTGAATGACTGTTTGGATGCTCGGCCAAATTTAAATGCAGATTTATTTTCCTTGTTACTGAGATTTAGGTTTGGTAGAGTAGCATTGACTGCAGATGTGAAGCAAACCTTTTTGCGGATAAGGTTAAAACCAGAGGATAGAGATGCAGTAAGGTATCTGTGGGTGAATACGAAAGACTTGTTGGAAAATGAACCAAAGGTTCAAGCATATAGAATGAAGTCAGTGTTGTATGGCCTCAGCTCTAGTCCATTTCTGTTGGTAGCTACTATGCAGTACCATTTTAAAAAATATTCTGGTCTATCCTAACACTACTGAACACATAAGGAAAAATGTTTATGTTGATGATTTGCTATGTTCCGTGGATAATACAGAAATGGCTAAACAGATATTCATGGAGGCTAGAGCTATAATGAGGGAGGCTGGCATGGAGCTTAGAAAATGGCAGACCAATCATTCTCAATTACAACAGTTTATGAATCAGTCCTGTGTAGGACCTGATGCAGCAGAAAGTGTTGAAGATTCTGGTATTAAGGAATTGTGGGCAATAGACACAAAGGTGATAGGCATTGTTTGGCAGCAAAGAGAGGAATTGTTTACCTTCAATGGGAAATCTTTAGTAGAGCTGGCTGAGAATGAGACAAGGTGGACAAAACGTACAGCTCTTAGTTTGACTTCGAAGGTCTTTGATCCTCTTGGATTCCTGGCTCCATTTGTGATAAAGTAAAAAATTTGGTTTCAGAGCCTCTGGGAAATTGGACTTGGTTGGGACCAAGAGTTATCTGATCATATGGTGGTAAGGTGGAAATATTGGTGCAAAGAATTGGCACATCTTGGAGACATTGAAATCCCAAGATGGTACTTTGGAGAGTTGAACAATAGTCCAGACAATTTGGAGCTGCACATCTTTTGTGATGCAAGTGAGGAAGCTTATGCAACTTGTATTTATAAATTGGCACATCTTGGAGACATTGAAATCCCAAGATGGTACTTTGGAGAGTTGAACAATAGTCCAGACAATTTGGAGCTGCACATCTTTTGTGATGCAAGTGAGGAAGCTTATGCAACTTGTATTTATATAAGAGGCACATTCAAAGAGGAAGTAAGTTGCAGGTTGGTTGCTGCAAAGAGCAGAGTAGCACCTTTGAAAAGGCTTTCTATTCCAAAGTTGGAATTGATGGATGCAGTTATTGTTAGTCGGCTTGCAGTTACAGTGCAAAAGTCTTTGGCCCTTTATGAATGAAATTCCAAGCTATTATTGGACAAACTCCATTATAGTTTGGCACTGGTTAAGAAGCCAGGCAAGGAAATGGAAACCATTTGTTGCCAATAGGGTGGAGGAAATTCAAGCACACACAGATCCAAAGCAATGGAAGCATTGTCCAGGCACCCAAAACCCAGTTGATTTACCAACACGAGAAATTTCGGTGAAAGATCTTGCACAATCAAGTTTGTGGTGGAATGGGCCAGAGTGGCTAAAACTTGGAAGTGAAAACTGGCCTTCTAATCAGCCTATTGTAGGAGAATGCCAGGCTGAAGAAGCATGGGTGAGTGAGGTGAGAAAATGCACTGTGAGCAGTTGTCAAGTTATGCAGCAGGACCCAATATTGAGGCTTGAGGACATTAGCAGTCTGAAAAGGTTAAGAGTGACAGCATGGGTATATAGATTTACAAACAACATTAAGGGAGAAACAAGAAGGGAAGGAATTCTGAACAATAAGGAGATTCAGTTTTCTGGGCTTCCAGAGGAGAAAAGACATTCAATTTTGCTACCTTCTGGGGGGCACTTTGTAGAACTTTTGATCCTGGATACGCATCGTAAGTTGTTACATGCTGGAGTTAGAGAAGTGACAATAGAGATCAGACAACAGTTTTGGATTCCCAAAATTAGACAAGTAGTAAAAAAGGTCTTGCATAAATGTGTGGTTTGCAAGCGTTGGAGTGTAAAGCCTTATTATGAAAAGGTGGCTCCACTTCCAAGAGAACGGTGTGTCTATACTGCCCCATTTGATGTAGTGGGAGTAGACTTCGCAGGTCCAGTCTATGTGTATGAGCAAGGGGAGTCTAACAAAGGTTATATATGTCTTTTCACCTGTGCTACCACCAGAGCAATCCATTTGGAGTTGGTAAGCAACTTAAGTAGTGATGTATTTCTTTTGGCCTTTAAAAAGTGTGCGAACAGAAGGGGTTCCGAAATAAAATCATATCGGATAATGCAAAAACCTTCAAAATGGCTGCAAAGGAACTCCAAGAAGTTTGGTCCTTGCTAAATGAGGAGGGTGTGAAAAATGCTCTGTATGAATTGGTCCACAATTAACCCACCCCTTATATCTCCAGTCTAACTATAGAGTAGATTAAGTCTAGCCCTGTAGAGGTCAGCCTAGAGATTCCGGAAATGGTCCAGAGCGGGCAGATAAATTGAGGTCCACAGTAGGATTCCTCACCAAATTAGGTTAGGGCAATCTACCTTCACATTTGTTAAGCTATGAGTTGATACTAGGTCTTAGGCCACAATGTAGGCCTAATTTGTCTGACCGAGCTTAATTTAATGAGTTTACTTTAGACTGGGTTAAAACACAATTAGTCACTTACTGCTAGTTATTAGAGAGTCCCTTTTCCTGTCTTGTTTAATTGTTAAGAGCGTACTTGCTGGTGGGGATCTTTTTTCGTTGCCTGTTCTTCTCCCTCCTCTCGTTCCGTCTTGTCGCCCCGTTCCTCGTTTTCGTTCTCTCTTGTCTTCCTTTTTTCGGGGCTTTTTCCACCAGCGTGGTCTTGGTTTTTTTTCGGTTGGTTGATCGGTAATGTATATCTATTACCGAGCACGCTCTTGTCACACAGTATGTAAATACTAGTGTGGAGAATAACTCTGGTGAGCAACCAATTGGTTTCATTCACCCAGTTATTGACATAAAAGGAATTTAATAATTGTTAGATTAACTACCTACCTACTCAGTGAACCATTTTCGTTACCTCCCAACTACCCACACATCAGTTTTCCATAGAGGGATTCCAATCCTACTTTTCACACCAAGGGGTACAGTGGGAGTTTATTGTTGAGAGAGCGCCATGGTGGGGAGGATTTTGGGAAAGGCTAGTGAGAAGTGTAAAGTATCCATTAAAGAAACTTTTAGTTAATGCTCATTTGAGCAAAGAAGAATTCTGCACTGTTTTGTGTGAAGTAGAAGCAATGGTGAACAGTAGGCCTATCACCTTTGTTTATAACAGTATGCAGGATGCAGAGCCATTGACACCAAATCATTTGGGGCTAGAATGTTTCTGAAAATCCATTTTTTGCACAGTCATCTGGACTTCTTTCCAGATAACCTTGGCTCAGTGTCAGATGAACACGGAGAGCGGTTTCATCAGAACATTGCAATGATGGAAAAAAACTGCCAAGGACGATGGGACCCTTGCATGCTTGATGACTGTTATTTTTTATTTTATTGGGTTCAGAATCCCAGCTGAACCGTGAACGGCCAAGCTCTGAATGGCCAGTTTAATTTACAGCCCAAGTTAAGCTAGACTAAAAACTTACGGACTTGGAAGTCCTATTAGGTCCTACCTCAGGGTTGCTGACTCGATGTGGGCCTACCTTAGGCCTCAGTTGCATAAAATTAAGATAAAAAACAAAAGGAGCACTTTATGGTCTTCTTTCTAAACCTTGCAACAACAACACAACCTGCACCATTGCACGATGCAACAATCTTGTATCTAAACAACCAAACTGAATTGAAAGAGAGCTCTCTACAAGACCACGCCCTGTAAGTGCCACATTCAACAAACGAGTAGGAAGGACGCGCAGTGCCCCAAAAAAATGATGCCACAAGAGTGCCCAAACAATGATGCCACAAGAGTCCAAAAATGCTAGCTCTAAATTAAGTGAATTTTTCACTAACCTTACAATTATGAGATGGATATATATATACACACTTTAACTTAATATATACAAGCAATGCTGCATCAATCTGCTTAGTCATCATATCGCCTTGGGACAACAATGGCTCTTCCTCTTTTAGATTTTCTAACACTCCCCACCGAAGAGGCATTGTTGTCATTACCTTCTGCAAATTTAGCCAAGCCTTCTCCATGAGGCTGTAACTCAAATGTTTCATCTTGACTATCAGTATTTTTGCTGATTTCTAAAGCATAGAGTTTTTGTATAGGTCTCTTTAATTTTCCTCCTGAAGTCTTAACCAGTGCAGACCTCAGTAAATTGTCTTTGCCAACAAACAACTCTCCAATTATGCCAAGCTTCCAGCATTACCTTGGTCTTTCATCCCCAATCATTACCACTTCTCCCACCTTGATACAATTTGCATTCGAACCCTTTACATTGCCTGATGGGTAATAATTGAGCTCTGGTAAGTATTCTATCTGCCACCTCTTCCATAACTGATCTTGTAGCTCTTCAAGGTACTTGAACCTTCTGGCTAACTCTTCTTGAGTGCTCTGGATAGGCTGTAAGTCTTCCGGCAAACTGGGGCTTGATGTTAATCATTTACCACAAAGAAAATGATTTGGTGTCAATGGCTCTGCATCCTGCATACCGTTATAAACAAAGGTGATAGGCCTACTGTTCACCATTGCTTCTACTTCACACAAAACAGTGCAGAATTCTTCTTTGCTCAAATGAGCATTAGCTAAAAGTTTCTTTAATGGACACTTTACACTTCTCACTAGCCTTTCCCAAAATCCTCCCCACCATGGCGCTCTCTCAACAATAAACTCCCACTGTACCCCTTGGTGTGAAAAGCAGGATTGGAATCCCTCTTTTAGCAAGGACCAAACTTCTTGGAGTTCCTTTGCAGCCCTTTTGAAGGTTTTTGCATTATCCGATATGATTTTATTTGGGAAATCCCTTCTGTTCACAAACCTTTTAAAGGCCAAAAGAAATACATCACTACTTAAGTTGCTTACCAACTCCAAATGGATTGCTCTGGTGGTAGCACATGTGAAAAGACATATATAACCTTTGTTAGACTCCCCTTGCTCATACACATAGACTGGACCTGCGAAGTCTACTCCCACTACATCAAATGGGGTAGTATAGACACACCGTTCTCTTGGAAGTGGAGCCAACTTTTCATAATAAGGCTTTGCACTCCAACGCTTGCAAACCACACATTTATGCAAGACCTTTTTTACTACTTGTCTAATTTTGGGAATCCAAAACTGTTGTCTGATCTCTATTGTCACTTCTCTAACTCCAGCATGTAACAACTTACGATGCGTATCCAGGATCAAAAGTTCCACAAAGTGCCGCCCAGAAGGTAGCAAAATTGGATGTCTTTTCTCCTCTGGAAGCCCAGAAAACTGTAGTCTACCTCCTACTCTCAATAAATCCTGATCCAAAACCACATCCAAACCCTTGAGAGCAGAATGTGTTGGTAGAATCTGTAGTGGACGGCTGGTGAGCAATTCCCTTTCTTCACCAAATTTTTCCTTCTACACATATACCACCCAGTATTGCCTGGATTGCTGAATCTCCTTACTGTTCAGAATTCCTTTCCTTCTTGTTTCTCCCTTAATATTGTTTGTAAATCTATATACCCATGCTGCCACTCTTAACAACCTTTTCAGACTGCTAATGTCCTCAAGCCTCAATATGGGGTCCTGCTGCAGAACTTGACAACTGTTCACAGTGCATTTTCTCACCTCACTCACCCATGCTTCTTCAGCCTGGCATTCTCCTACAATAGGCTGATTAGAAGGCCAGTTTTCACTTCCAAGTTTTAGCCACTCTGGCCCATTCCACCACAAACTTGACTGTGCAAGATCTTTCACCGAAATTTCTCGTGTTGGTAAATCAACTGGGTTTTGGGTGCCTGGACAATGCTTCCATTGCTTTGGATCTGTGTGTGCTTGAATTTCCTCCACCCTATTGGCAACAAATGGTTTCCATTTCCTTGCCTGGCTTCTTAACCAGTGCCAAACTAATGGAGTCTGTCCAATAATAGCTTGGAATTTCATAAAGGGTCAAAGACTTTTGCACTGTAACTGCAAGCCGACTAGTAATAACGGCACCCATCAATTCCAACCTTGGAATAGAAAGCCTTTTCAAAGGTGCTACTCTGCTCTTTGCAGCAACCAACCTGCAACTTATTTCCTCTTTGAATGTGCCTCTTATATAAATACAAGTTGCATAAGCTTCCTCACTTGCATCACAAAAGATGTGCAGCTCCAAATTGTCTGGACTATTGTTCAACTCTCCAAAGTACCATCTTGGGATTTCAATGTCTCCAAGATGTGCCAATTCTTTGCACCAATATTTCCACCTTACTACCATATGATCAGATAACTCTTGGTCCCAACCAAGTCCAATTTCCCAGAGGCTCTGAAACCAAATTTTTTACTTTATCACAAATGGAGCCAGGAATCCAAAAGGATCAAAGACCTTCGAAGTCAAACTAAGAGCTGTACGTTTTGTCCACCTTGTCTCATTCTCAACCAGCTCTACGAAAGATTTCCCACTGAAGGTAAACAAATCCTCTCCTTGCTGCCAAACAATGCCTAGCACCTTTGTGTCTATTGCCCACAACTCGTTAACGCCAGAATCCTCAATACTTTCTGCTGCATCAGGTCCTACACAGGACTGACTCATAAACTGTTGTAATTGAGAATGATTGGTCTGCCATTTTCTAAGCTCCATGCCAGCCTCCCTCATTATAGCTCTAGCCTCCATGAATATCTGTTTAGCCATTTCTGTATTATCCACGGAACACAGCAAATCATCAACATAAACATTTTTCCTTATGTGTTCAATAGTGTTAGGATAGACCAGAATATTTCTTAAAATGGTACTGCATGGTAGCTACCAACAGAAATGGACTAGAGCTGAGGCCAAACAACACTGACTTCATTCTATATGCTTGAACCTTTGGTTCATTTTCCAACAAGTCTTTCGTATCCACTCACAGATACCTTACTGCATCTCTGTCCTCTGGTTTTAACTTTATCCGCAAAAAGGCTTGCTTCACATCTGCAGTCAATGCTACTTTACCAAACCTGAATCTCAGTAACAAGGAAAATAAATCTGCATTTAAATTTGGCCGAGCATCCAAACAGTCATTCAAGGACACACCACCTTTGTCCTTGGCTGAGCCATCAAAAAGTACCCTCAGTTTGGTGGTAGTTTTGTCTCGCCGTACCACTGCATGGTGTGGCAGATAATGTGCCTCCTGGCTCACCAGCTCACCTTGCACTCTTTAATCATAGCCCTCCTTTACATAGCTTAGGATGGCCTCATTGTATTCAATTAACAACTCAGTTTTTCTTAGCCTGTGCAATGAAGTCTCCAACCTCCTATTAGCTGGCTGAAGGTTTGAACTGGGTTTGCAAGAATCCTTTCAAGGGAGGCCAACTTCATAGCAACCATCTCTAAACCCAATCCCTTTTTCAAATTTCTCTAAAACGTCACTGTTCACTCTACTCGCCTGCTTCTCCTGTTTGTCCTTTATGCCAATGGATTGAAGTTCCCAAAAGGCTTTCAAATGCCTTTCCAAACCATGGCTGTTCTCCTCAATCTTAACAAAAAGAGCTTTAACCTCCATTTCATTGCAATAGCTACCATGTAGCATCCAGCCTAGCTTACTTTGAATAGCTACAAGACCTCGAGATGTGCGGACAATGTTACCAATGATGAAGTCCCAATAATAGTGAGCTCCAATCAAAAGACTAATATCTTCTGTTCCTTCAAATTTATTATTGCCCAAATTAATTCCTTTTACTTGCAATTCTTGGACACATGCCATATCTAAACAAGTCGTGACTGGAGCGCAAAGTTCTTCAATCTCTACAGCTTGAACCTTGATAGTGGGACTTTGTGGTAACAACCCCTTAACCAGAACTTCTATCTTCTTAACTTTGGTTCGGTTTTGAACGGAACCCCCAAACCCAGAAATTCTTAAATTTTTCCTCTTAAGTTCTTTAAACTTCAATTTTCTGGAAATTCTGGTCTTAATAAAGCTACACTGGCTACCACTATCAAACAACACACTTACAGTAGCTTCTCCATCATTCCCAATTAATAATGCTGCAGCTGTTTGCAATAATCCCCCTTTACTTTTACTCCCTTTCATAGCAGTGGTATGTGCCATTGACGTCTCTACTTCAGGGGTAGGCCAACTAGGAGTGTTTTCACACAATAATGGCTGATGCCGGCCATGTCATTTTTTGCACTAAATTTTAAACTTACAAAACCTTGCTCTGTGACCTTTCATAAAACATTGAAACCATGTGTGGACTTAGTTACCCTGTCCTTTCTCTCCTCAACAGGTAAAGCCTCAGCCACCTCACATTTATATGAATTGTGGTTGCCTTCGCAAAATATGCATTCCTTGATTCCCTTTAATTTATTCTCAGAGGATGCATGTAGAGCTGACACTGTACCTGGGCTACTGTATTCCTTTTTGTAGAAACTTTGGTGCTGTGCCTGCCTTTGTCCCCTTGTTTAACATCCCACTGTGCAAACTCAGTTCCCTCTCGTCCTGCTAATTCTGTGCTTAAAAGACTTAACATCTGCTGAAGGGGGATGTACACATGTTCTGTAGAGTGTCCCCTACTTAATTCAAGCAAAATTGAGCTAGGCAATTTAGACTCCAATATAATGACCAATATTATACCATACCTTTCCATTCCTACACCCAAGTTGTCCAGGGACCTAGTTCTAACTTCAAATTCATCATATAACTGCCGTAACTCCTTGACACTATTGGGATTATTAACAGGAGGTATAGCTAAAAGCTCGCGGAGGTGGCTTTTAATTAAGATGTCTGGCTTACCAAACCGTTTCTTTAATATATCCCAAGCCACATTATAATTAGCCTCTGTTAATGCTAATCCTGCTATTGTCTTTGATGCCTCCCTTTCCAAGAGAGACTGCAAATAATTAAACTTCTCCACCGCACTTAACACTTGACTAGACTGAACTGCTGATTGAAAACTGTCTGCCCATCCTTGCCATTCCCGAATACTCCCCGAAAATGTTTTAAGTATAAGCCTCGGTAATTGAACTGCAGATCTGTTAACCTTAACTTCACAAACACCATTTGTTGAGGGTTGTGTTTCATTATTAGACCTGGTCTCTAACTGTACTAAGCTGCTAAACTCTTTTGCTCTGTGGCATACTTTAATTATTTCATCAATAATCTCTTCAGAGTAAATTATTTTATTTTATATTCCACCCTCTTCTAAAGAGCCTCAATTTTAACACTTACTTCGCTTAAAGCAACCTTTTTAGTTTCTAATATGGAAAGCTGCGTAGTCACTAAGCTTAAATCCTTTTGCTCTATGGCGGAATCTATAGTGGCAATGACCTTTGTAATTTGACCTTTGTAGGCGCTTCTCCTTTTTTTAAACTTGTTCAATTCAGCTGCACTCATCTTCAATGCAAACAACAATTTGGCTCAATGCCAAATAAGCTGAATTGGCAAAAATACTTAACCAAACTGATCAAACTCAAATTTTGCTTTTTTCAAATAAACTGAATTGCTGGGTGGAGTACTGACCAACCACCAATATGGAATACCAAATTTTCCACCCAAGTAACTGGCGCACTGAAGGCTGCAACCTTCGCCTACGAACAATAAACTAAAATTAACCAAACCGGTAAAATGTAGGCCCAAAACAACGACAGACTAGTGGCCATGTTTCGCAATTGGGCAACCAAACTTTCTACCCTGGGACCTTAACTCAATTATGCTCAACCCGTCCAGGCTTAACTTGGGCTACAATTTGCACAATCAGAACTTTGCCGGAAAATAGTCACTGAGTCAGTCTTGGGCTAGCATTCGGTTTCGAAGGACCATGTTATTTTTTATTTTATTGGGTTCAGAATCCCAGCTGAGCCGTGAACGGCCAAGCTCTGAAGGGCCAGTTTAACCTACAGCCCAAGTTAAGCTAGACTAAATACTTACGGACTTGGAGGTCCTATTAGGTCCTACCTCAGGGTTGCTGACTCGATGTGGGCCTACCTTAGGCCTCAGTTGCATAAAATTAAGATAAAAAAAACCAAAAGGGCACTATTTATGGTTTTCTTTCTAAACCTTGCAACAACAACACAACCTGCACCATTGCACGATGCAACAATCTTGTATCTAAACAACCAAACTGAATTGCAAGAGAGCTCTCTATAAGACCACGCCCTGTAAGTGCCGCATTCAACAAACGAGTAGGAAGGACGCGCAGTGCCCCAAAAAATGATGCCACAAGAGTGCCCAAACAATGATGTCACAAGAGTGCCCACACAATGATGCCACAAGAGTGCCCAAACAATGATGCCACAAGAGCCCAAAAATGCTAGCTCTAAATTAAGTGAATTTTTCACTAACCTTACAATTATGAGATGGATATATATACAGACACCTTAACTTAATATATACAAGCAATGCTGCATCAATCAGCTTAGTCATCATATCGGCTTGGGACAACAATGGCTCTTCCTCTTCTAGATTTTCTAACAACGACTTTTGCTGGATGCTAAAACGGGAAGGCTCTACTGAGTATGGACGCAAATCCAAGAAAACTCACTTCTAAGAAGTGAAGTATATGTAGCAGTTGATATGTAATAATGCATGTGTACGTATCCTTTTTTGTTGTTCTGTTCTGTTTTACTACAAATACAAATAAAAATAGATTATAAGTAGATTTTCAAAAATTTCTTCTCTCTGTGATACTGAACTTTCAAGTTTTGAGTATATTCTGCCTGTAAACGTTTAAATAAGGGTTACAGATATCTAGATAACCTGACCCGATAGAGAAAAACTAATGTGATTTTCAGATTCAGCACTCCAAAATTAGTTTAGATCACCCATTAAATTGGGAGAAGCAGATTTTCTTTTTTTTTTTTGTAGACCAGTGTAATTGAAATTTATTAGCTAAATATACAAACTTAAGAACTATTATTCAAAAGATCTTTATTGGCCTTTAAGAAAACAAGCTTCTCAAAAAGTTGTATCTAAGAGCGAGCCTCGTTTCGGACGCAGTATATCCTTCCCTACTAAAAAAACCCGCTGAACAGCGGCACTAGATGGTATAGGAGTGTTAAGTTTAATAAACATATTTTTAAAGTTACTGGATGGGATTGGGAAGGATGCAGAGCTAACGTGCCGTGAATGCCCAGATGAGAGGAATGACGAAACCTCTGTTGAACTTAGGTCCCTCCCTGCTCCAGGGTTCTTCGCCTTTTTACTTGACAGTGTTGTCAGTGTAGGGGTAGAGGGTGGATGGGGGTAGGCTGCCAACATGCCAACAGCCAACATGCACACCTCACTCATAGTGAAGGGAAAAATTTTCAACGGTTAATGAATAATGAGTGAGGATCGAAAGAAACTAATTGCGAGCTACAATAAAAAAGTAACGAGTAACGACTAACGAATGTATTTCCCTAAAAAAGTAACGTCGTTACTGAGAGTTACTTGATTTGAAATGTAACGCCGTTACCGCTACCGTTACTAAAAAAGTACCACGTTACGTAAGGGCCGTTACTTGTAACGCGTTACTGCCCAACTCTGTAAATTAGTATCAATAGTATGCTACATCCTCTGTTATGTTGCAATTCCTAGTAATAAATCTTGCAGTAGTTTTGTTTCACTTTTTTTGAAAATATTATGCCTTATAAGTCATAACAACGCAATGAAGGTATGCACAGACTTCATAGCCTATGCATTAACCAGTGGATACAAACCAACACATACTCGCACAAGCGAATGTTTATATAATATAATATTTTATGTATATATAAATTATAATATACCTATGCATATATATAATATATTTACATTTCATTAAAAGTAACGGTAACGAATAACGGTGCCGTTACTCATTACTTTTCAAAAATGGTAAATGTAACGATAACGGCATTACATTTAGAATGTAGTAACGGTAACGGCATTACATTTATAAAGTAACGAACACAGCACTGTTTATACCTTATGTATGTTGTCCCTCTTTCGCGCGTTGCATATTAAACAGATTGAAAAATTTGTAAGCTTGGATGTTTGAGCTCGTGTGCGAAGACTTTGTTCTTCAGTACCATGTGATGCAGAATCATGCGTGCTACATTTTGTACTAACATGAGAAATCTTTTCTTACTTGTAAATGATTGATAACAGCCAGAGATGGGCAAGATCACCAACTTTGGTGATCTTGAAGATCAAGATCAGATCATCAGAAAAATGTGATCTTGAAGATCAAGATCAGATCACCAGAAAAATGTGATCTTGAAGATCCAGATCAAGATCGTGATCTTGAAGATAACTTTTCAAGATCACTTTTTAAGATCACTTTTATATGAATTGAAAAAAGGTGTACTCTTGTAGAGTAAACAAAAACAAATTATTTTGTTAATCACTCCTGAAAAGTATCACTCCTAATACTCCCCTGAGGGCTGAGGCAATACAAGCATCGCATCCTACCCATGTCACCTGATCTAAACCACGGGGATTGACGATTCCCCTTTCAGTTTTTCAGGTGGTAAACTTAAAACTTAGTATTATCATAACTTATCAGCAAAGAAAAAACTATTAAATGACCTACATATAGTTTTTAGTTCTATTTTTCTCAATTCTCATTTCACCAGGTCCATAACCCATATCAATGAATGGTCAGCATATATAAGTAAACATTTTTTACATAGAATTTAATTTTACAGTTTTACTGCAGTACGCAATTACTGACAATATAAGGGTAAAAACCGCAAGTTAAGAGTGTTAATTTAATGTTCAACCGCTGTAAACATTTGCTTTCAGCAAAACCAATTGTTCAAAGTTACCATCCGAGAGACGACTTCGTTTGGGGCTATGAACCATGCCAGCAAACGAAAACAACCGTTCCACTGGTGCAGAGGAAGGTAGCGTGGTGTTATACCTCTTGAAGATCTTCTTTATAGCAGGATACCTATCTAAAGAGTCGAGTGCCTTACTGGTGTCCTGCAAATAATTGAGGACTTCCAAGTCTTCCTTGTTGTTAGGAGCAGAGAATGAGCCGTCCATAGTTCTGAAGAAATCGTCTTCAGATGATGAGTCTGAGTTCACCGAACTATTACCACTGCTGTCAGAATTACAATTTCTTACAGCCATTTGCAGCTTGTCTTTTACTTGAGACTTGATTGCTTCATGATCGCCGAAATTAGGCCCTTGCAACAATGATATCCATCTAAGTTTGAAATACGGATGAGATACTGAGGCCAAAACGGCATCAGTTACCTCGGGGCTCAACGACAAAAAATGACCAAATCTGGCATTGAAGCCAGAGACGACTGCTGCCAGTAATGGCATGCAGTGTCTCAAGCGCAGGTCGTTTGGTTGGATAGGCTCCAATCTTGCGAGGGCATCTTGAGTCACTAGGACTGTTGGAAGAAGACAACCGTAGTAGCATTCTTTCTCTGCCTGTAATTTGTTGAGGGCTGCTGCAATTGGTTTTAGAACAGACAAATATTCTGAAATAAATTCCAATTCATTGTCTTTGAGGATGGGTAGATTCAGTTCTTCAAGAGCTACATTCACGTCGTTCTTATGTTTATATATTTGGCTTAATGAGTCGTACATTGAGTTCCATCGGGTGACGCATGGGTACCTAAATTGGACGCCAGTTATTTCCTGTATTTTTTCTGCTGACTTGGGTTTACCAGCAGCATTCCACAGCGCCGAACATTTTCCCATTGCAGAATGCTTTATCTTCTTTAGTCCAGGTGAATTCAGTCCTTTATCTGCATCAGTTGTTGCTACCAAGTTCAATGTGTGGGAGGCACATCGAATATGGGATGATAGTTTCACTGACTCCTCTCCATGCTCTCCTGAATGTTCAGGAAAGTTGCTGATGATAACCTCTTCATCTGAATCTTTTTCATCATCATCTTCATCTGCATCATCTTCATCAATGTCGTCAGTACGATTCTGAACACGAACACCGAACTCTTTAAAGCATTTCACCATGTTCGATGCATTGTCGGTGACTGTAGATACAACTTTTCTATAAGATAAACCATGCTCCGAGTTGATCCTGTCCAATATTCCAGCAATTTTATCAAAGCTATGTGTTCCACGAAATCTTCGGCATGCCAGTGCAGCTGATCCTCGCGACAAGTCATCATTGATCTGTAATGTAAGAATATAAAATCAATGTTTGTATGAACATTTTTTTAAGCTTAATTTAATAATATTGGTTAGACACGCACCAGCTAAACTGCGCCACCAAACATTGAAGAGAAGAACTATGTGATATAAAGGAGGCAATTCAGCGATGAGTCGCCTACCATACCACCACATCAGTGACCCATCCCATAAGAGCAAAATGTGGAAGAGTCCATATTCACAGCCTGTGAATATGGACTCTTCCACATTTTGCTGTGAATCAGACACAATGACAGATGACAGAATCAGTGAATTAGTGTGAAATTACTGTGAATCACAGCAAAATGAAGACTCACCAAATTAATGAATGAGGAACACATGTCGAATAATTGAAAAGATTATACTATAAGTCTATCAGACTATCAGTCTATCACCAATGGTCAATTTATCAATTATATAAAAATAATACACTAAATCAATAGCATACCCAATGCGCAGTGACTCCCATGAAACTGCGGTGATTAGTTGACCATATGTCGCATGTAACACACACATGGTCAACTGCTGCCAGTTTTGCTTGTATGTCTTCCTTCATTGTACTGGTTGTTGTTGCAAGAGATCTAGCCAGGGTGCGTCTAGATGGCACCTGAACAGCCGGGTTGACGTCTGAAAAAAATATTTAAAAATTAAAACAAATACAATAGATTAGCTATGGAAAAAATATCAAAATATTTAGCTAGGCTAGCGATAGTCTAATGTTCATACAAATAATATGATTAATTATTTTAATCAGATATTAGCTATGGAAAAAATAGCAAAATATTTGAGTTATACTAACATGAAAGAAGATCCTTAAATTCATGTAGTTCAACTAGGCTCAATGGTAGGAGCCCATTAGCCACAAGCGAGAGAATCTTCTTTTCAAGGATATCCTTGCATATTGGTGGTCCTGGTTTTTGCTTGGAAATGTGGAACATGCTTAGTGTTGACTGCTTGGCAATTTTGGCAGGGCCAGCATTGCTGCCGCTGGCATCTTCTTCTTTAGCTGGACGCTTGCGAGATTTCTTCTCCGATTCATATTCACCCAAAAGATCCGAATGTAGTTTCTGCACAAGAAAATAAATTATTATCATGCGGAGAGACTTCTTGAACACCCTGTATAATATTTATCAGAGTATCAAACTTCTAGTTGAAATTAATACTTAACAAGATTCTAAAATTTTGTTATCTTTAACTAAAATTATTTTCACCATGATCAGTGCATTTTTATCCTATGTTAAATTGAAAGCCGAATTTCGTCCTTCAGTAACTAAATAGGAGAAATTACAGACATGGATCAGACAGAGAGAAAGACAGATACACCTGGCGTTTTATTATAGTTGGATATCGGCAGTTTTTAATGTAGTTACTAGTCCATAATCTATTAATATCTGAAGTGCACAATATATTCAAATGGACGTCTATGTAAATGTAGCATTAGTCTTGTATGGCACCAGTCACTTAAAATATGACTTGAACCATTATGTTAATGTCGAGGCCAGCAGACAGAATTGTAGTTTTCTTTGTACACTGCCTACAAATAACTTTGATACTGTTTCCAGTTTTTTCGACAATTTGAAAATATTTTCCGTTCAATAGCACAGATTGATCCTTATTACCAACATTGTTATCTAAATATATTGAATACTGTTCTGGTGACAACCTAGAATATTTGGTTCCCTTGGGAGCCTGTTGAAGTTGTAAAATTGCACTCATTATTAAAAAATTCAATCTGTAAATAAAATATGTTTAGAATTAATTTATTATGAATACGGACCTATAGGCTATATTTTATGCTATATATAATAATATATTAATAGAACACTTTTAACATAATTGCACAGTAAATTACACTTTTTACGAGCCTAAATTCCACAACAACTACACCTTCCATGAGCCCACGCATGACGCAAGTCACCCAACTAACAGAAAACATAAACAGTCGGTGTTGAACAAAGTTGCCACCAGATGTCGCTTGGACAAAAAACAAATGACATTCGCATAGCGGCATATTTAAGAATCTGAAATTAAAAGTGATCTTGAAGTCTAAAGTGATCTTCAAGATCAAGATCACAAGAAATAAAGTGATCTTAGATCAAGATCACCATAATAAAAGTGATCTTCAAGATCAAGATCAGATCACGATCTTGATCCTGAAGATCACGATCTGATCTTGAAGATCAAGATCGTGCCCATCTCTGATAACAGCTACGATGATATGTAACAGACATACTATGTAATTTTGTAGTCATCAAACTCTGATTCAAGTCTTTATAAAAGGTTATCCTGCCGTAACAATGATGTTGACAATAATGTTTCAATATCCACTTTTGTAGGTACAACCAGGTTTTCTTTGCGACTCTGCTGACATATAACGTATTTCTCTCAATTTGTTGACAGCCTCTGTTTCTGCATATAGTTGATATATATATGGTAAAAATTTACAAGACACCCGCATTGCCATGAAACATGCTACAGTAACGAAATATATATCAATCGATAGAGCAGAAAAAATGATGCAAGCAGCTCTGTATCATTTTGAAAATATTAGAAAATAACAAAGTTATGACACTATGAAAATGTTACTAGGCCTATCATAGCTTACACCATTTGGATCTTTTCCGTTTCATGTACTGTTTCCGATTTTGTTGAAAATAAGATATTTAATGTAGGTTAACTGAATGCCCGGTTAGGTCAGCTGTACATGAAACGGAAAAGATCCAAATGTTATAAGCTATGATAGGCCTGGTAACATCTTCATAGTGTCACAAACTCATAACTGTTACTTTCTAATATTTTAAAAATGATACAAAGCTGCTTGCACCATTTTTTCTGCTCTATCGATTGATATATGTTTCGTTACTGTAGCATTCGCTCAATAGTAACTTATGTTCAACACAAAATTTAAATAGTATGTCAGGGAAAGATTTAACAAGCGTAGAGCAGGAAAAAGATTTAGGAGTTATAGTCACTGGTGATTTAAAAGTAGCGAAACAAAGTACAGCAGCGGTCAATAAGGCGAACAAAGTGTTAGGTTTTATAGCTCGAAATTTTGAGTACAAATCGCGCGATATTATAGTTCCACTTTATAAATCATTAGTTAGACCCCATTTGGAGTACGCGGTCCAATTTTGGAATCCGCATATGCGCAAAGATATAGACAAAATCGAAAGAGTTCAAAGACGAGCAACTAAGATGATTCCGTCGCTTAGGTCAAAGTCGTACGAGGATAGGCTTAAAGAGTTAAAATTGACAACACTCGAGACTAGGAGGTTAAGGGGTGATCTAATCCAGGTTTACAAAATTATGAATGGGTTCGATAACGTAGATAGAGATAGCTTTTTCGAAATATCTCAATATAATAGGACTAGAAATAACGGGTGTAAGTTGACAAGTAGAAGGTTCGAGACAGCAGTTGCGAAAAACTTTTTTACGCATAGAATAGTAAATAGCTGGAATAGTTTGCCGGTAGAAGTAATTAGTAGCACGTCTATAAACATGTTTAAAAATCGATTAGACGCATATGTTGATAGAAAGGGTATAGTTTAAGGTAGTAAAATTAAGGCTTTCTGGGGATAGATCCCACAGCTCAACACAAGTGTTGTGGGATATAGGGAGGCAGCATCTTGGGTTAGGGGATATTCTCTGTCCTTACACACCCCATTTAAAGAGATTCCTCTGCCGAGCGGTGCCCCCCATAGTACTGTGAGGTATTGAAAAACTCATGAGCTTCACTTGCCCCACAAACACCTTTAAATGGGAGACCCAAAATGGGTGCACACACATTTCTACATTACTGTACAGTCTTTACAGCCACACCTACACTTTTTCTCGTAAGTGTATATATTGTAATGTATATGATTGTAAATTTTGACTTGATCCGCAATCGATATGGACCGTGACTTGATGGATACCGTAATGAAATTGACTGGATTCTTTGGATCTGATATATTTGCATGTCCGTTATAAATAGATATAGAGTGTAACATATTTGTGGATAGTAGTCTATTATGACTTGATCCTCTGGATCCAGAGATTCTATCTTTAGTTTTAAATCGATAATTAATTAGTTTTAAATTGATAATTATTTAGTTTCGTAAAAATTGGTCGTTGCCAATTTACCGGCAGTTTTTACATAAATTTCTTATGTTCTTGTGGTTCGGAACCCACGTAAAATTGTAGGTCCCCTCCGCCACCACGGAGGACATACACAATACACGATTACGAACACAGTTAGGTAGACCAGCCATGAGTGGATCCTAGGGTCTTTGTTGGTCTGAAACATTATAACATTATAACATTATAACATGTCACAACAATTCATCTTTACAACTCAACAAAACACAAACTGACCAGATCTGACCTAATGGAGTAATTGAACGGCGTGGCAACTAAGGGATTGCCAAACGTCGCTAGCTATACCAATAATTGCTAAAAATATTGGCAGATGTCGCTAGATATATCTCAAACTGTCGCTAAATGTCGGTAAAACTGATATTGCTTCAAAGTATCATAACTGTTATTTTCTAATATTTTCAAAATTATATACATGTATAGCTGCTTGTACCATTTTTTCTGCTCTATCGATTGATATATGTTTTGTTACTGTAGCATGTTTTATGGCAATGCGGGTGTCTTGTAAAGTTTTACTGTATATATATATTATATATTATATATATTATATATATATATATATATATATTATAGTAAAACTTTACATATATACACTGCGTTCGCACTTATTAAGCAGATTACATTTTCTCCAATGTTTTCAAAAGTTTTTCCCCGATTTCAATGAAATTTTTAGCAAATAATCACTATATATAGCAGCATTGATGGTATTCATTTCGATAAAATATTTTGATAATTAAAATAATTATCTCATTTTATTGAAAAATATGTAAAATATTGTGTTCCGAATTATTAAGCAAGTATTCTATTTACGGATCTAAATGGTGAAAATGGGTAAGAAGAAGGATTTAACATTAACTGAGAAAAGAAAAATAGTCAAGTTACTCGCTGAAAATATAAAATCTATTGAAATTGCGAAGCAGTTTGGCAGAGCTTATCGAACTGTAAACAAGTTTGTAGCGGAGTGTACCAAACTGAGGCAGCGAAGTGGTAAAGGAGCTATAAGAAAAGTGACAAGGCGGCAGATATCTGTAATCAAGCGCAAATTGCAAAGCATCCATTGTCCTCAAGTAAAGAGGTTTTTGAGCAGGCTGGCATACATAATGTACCAAGAACATCTCGATGAGGAATCCTCCAAACAATTGGCAAGACGTGTAAACCTACGATTCAGTCACCATTAACACCCAGGTACAAGAAGCAGCGTGTTGAATTGGCGCGTCAGTACGTGAAAACAGATTTTAATACTGCATTGTTCACCGATGAATGAAAAGCAACCCTTGAGGGACTTGATGTTTGGTCAAGAAGATGGATTGCTGAGAGCCAATTTCTACCATCGAGATTAAGACGCCAACAAGGTGGAGGTAGTGTCATGTTTTGGGCAGGATTGATAGGCAATGAAGTAGCTGTCCCATACAGAGTGCCTGATGGTGTAAAAATGAATGCCCAGTCTTACACAAACTTTCTAAAAGAAAACCTCATTTAATGGTAGAGATTGACCCTTAGCAATCCATCTTCTTGACCAACCATCAGATCCCACAAGGGTTGCTCTTCATTGATCGGTTAACAATACAGTATTAGAATCTGTTTTCACGTACTGACGCGCCCATTCAACACGCTGCTTCTTGTACCTGGGTGTTAATGGTGACTGAATCGTAGGTTTACACGTCTTGCCAATTGTTTAGAGGATTCCACATCGAGATGTTCTTGGTACATTATGTATGCCAGCCTGCTCAAAAACCTCTTTACTTAAGGACAATGGATGCTTTGCAGTTTGCGCTTGATTACAAATATCTGCCGCCTTGTCACTTTTCTTATAGCTCCTTTATCACTTCGCTGCCTCAGTTTGGTATCCTCCGCTACAAACTTGTTTACAGTTCGATAAGCTCTGCCAAACTGCTTCACAATTTCAATAGATTTTATATTTTCAGCGAGTAAATTGACTATTTTTCGATAATTGTATACAACATCCCCCTCACCTCAATTTTATGAAATTGACTTCACAATCGATGTAAAACCTTTATTTATAGCATGTAATTATTTATTTTCAGAAACCAACCTAACCTAATCTAATCTAATCTTACCTAACCTAACCTTACCTAACCTAACCTTACCTAACCTAACCTTACCTAACCTAACCTTACCTAACATAGCCTTACCTAACCTAACCTAGAAAAATGTATACTAGAAAAATGTATTTTTGACTAAAAAAGTGCATAACTTAACATGTTATTACATTATCATTCGTATAATTTAGGTCTCGGGGGTACGGGGACGGAGCCCCCGTAAAGATCACGCACCACAAAGTGAACCCTATACCGATCAATTTGTGATGCGTGATCTTTACGGGGCTCTGCCCCCGTACCCCCGAGACCTAACTTATACAAATGATAATGTAATAACATGTTAAGTTATGCACTTTTTTAGTCTTCATCTAGGGCACATGACGAATCAAGTTCTCAAGGTCGAAACCACACGAACAGCACGTCATAATTCTATCACAAACACGACCAAACTGAGGTATTACCCAAACTGAATCCAATTAGAAAAAAAAAGTAGCTAGAACAGAAACCAACCAACTAATTAAGTCGCAGAGTAGCGAAAAAATAGCCCAATCAGAAAAACGTCACGTCAAATGGATATCGTTAATTAAATAATATCTCCATAAATATGATCGACCGAAAAATTTTTTACTTAAAGGAAAGGTTTTATTTATTATTTTCTACGCATTGCAATAATTTTTATTAGAAACTGAGGTGAGGGGGATACTGTACACAATTACCTTTTTTTCTTTTCTCAGTTAGTGTTAAATCCTTCCTCTTACCCATTTTCACCATTTAGATCCGTAAATAGAATACTTGCTTAATAATTCGGAACACAATATTTTACATATTTTTCAATAAAATGAGATAATTATTTTAATTATCAAAATATTTTATTGAAATGAATACCATCAATGCTGCTATATATAGTGATTATTTGCTACAAATTTCATTGAAATCGGGGAAAAACTTTTGAAAACATTGGAGAAAATGTAATCTGCTTAATAAGTGCAACATTGGAGAAAATGTAATCTGCTTAATAAGTGCGAACGCAGTGTATATTAGCGTGTAGCGTCATGAGCGATCTGGAGGCACATTTCATGTTTTGTACAATCAACCTTGCTGATTTCAGAAAAGAAATCAAAAGTTTTCTGCAACAAGCAGAACACCTCCTTTTTCGCATGTAAAAAATACAAAATTCTTGTTAATTACAGTTGGCAAACTGACTGACATGGTACTTCTGGCAGCTTTCTAATTATTCTCAGTGAGTCATCCCCTGAAATTTCTTAGTTCTACGCTAGCTCGCTTGAGAGAAACAAGTGTTTTTTCTGTGGATGGGGTGTTCAAAAACCCCAAGGTACTAACGAAAGGTGCGTTTTGTGATATGTGCATTATACATATTTCTTTGTTTTGTTGTGTTTTACATTGTTTATAAGTTTGTTATATGTCTTAGGGTATATATATACCTATGGATATTTATATACATAATACATATGTGCGTGCAGTATATTTTTATATATATATATCGGTAAACTTATTGTTTACCAATAAACCAAGCCTTATATATATATATACTCATAATCATATATATTTTTTATTCATACGTTTGTGTTTTTGTTTCAGTGTTCCTGTGTGATACTTGTTGAGTTTTGCTGGTATAATGAGTACGCAAAGAACACGGAGATCTGCCAGCCACATTGTCTTTGGTTTTCCACTATCAAAGCTTCCTCTGTCTGAACTTCCAACCCGTATACAAGTTGCAAGGCATTTCCTCTTCTTGAAGGAGAACAAGTACACCAGCAACAGGGAGATTCTTCCGGAGGTATGCCAAACACTCATTGACCTTTGGAATCTTGCTAACATTCCATCACAGCCAATCAAGAATGTGAAGACCAAGCTGCTCCGATTGATGGAAAAAGGCTCACAAGCATCGAAGCAAGGCAAGCAGGCCACAAAAACCAAGAAGTTCGAGGAAAGCCTGAATCAATTGTTTGACATAGCTGTCTGCCAATGCGATGATCTGTCTGCATGCCACTATGAAAAAGAAATGAAAGTTCCACGACGAGAGCATGCTTTTCTGATCGACTAGAGAACCACGCGGATCATGCAGATCAGTCGGGTGGATACGAATGTGACTCAGATGATGGAGAGAAGGAAGTCAAGAGAGGATTGGATGCAAGAAAGACAAGAAGAGAATAGAAGAAAAACGGAACGGCAAGAGGTAGCATCCTCTGCAGATGTGGTCGAATCAGCTCAAGCAGAAGCGGACTCCAGTGGTGAAAGTGTTGGTGATGAGTGGATGGGTGATAGTGCCCAGGAGGACAGGAACATCACACTGATTCCCACTGTTGCTTTGGAAGCTGACCGGTATGGTGTATCGAACAGGGCTGCTGCAGCTATCAGCACTGAAACATTGGTTGACTATGGCATCATTAGTTCTGATGATCAGATAAACGTAATTGACCACCACAAAGTCTGGAGAGCACGGCAGAAGGTACGGAGGGATCTGAAGGAAGCAGTAACTTACTACGATGTGGAAGTCACTGCTCTATTTTTTGATGGGCGGAAAGACATGACACTTGTCAAAGAGAAAAAGGGAAACAAATGGTACAGCACAAAGAAAGTTGAGGACCACTATGTGCTGGTCGGAGAGCCTGGAACCTTCTATCTAAGCCATCTGACACTGGAACGAGGAACTGGCACTGTCATTGCGGATGGACTTCAAAATGCGATTGAAGAAATGGGTATTGCAGACAAGATAATTGCAGTGGAAGCCGACAGCACAGCCACAAACACAGGGCACAGAAGTGGAGCAATACACCTGCTAGAGTGCCGCCTGGGTCGCCCTTTGCACTGGTTCATCTGTAGTCTGCATTTAAATGAACTCCCACTGCGCCACTTGTGCAAGGAACTCATCGGCCCAACAGAATCTGCAACTCAATGGAAATGACCAATTGGCAAAGCTTTGGCCACATGTGAAAGTTTGCCACTTTCCTCTAGAGGAATTCAATGTATTGCTGATGGCCACACTCTCCCGGATGTTGACCTTACTGAATTGAGTCGTGACCAAGCCTACCTCTACAGAATGATGAAAGCGATAAGGACTGGTGTCATTAATGAAGATCTTCTACGAGAGAAGCCTGGACCAATCTCCCATGCAAGATGGGTTACAACTGCCAGCAGAATTTGTCGGCTGTATGTAGCGATGGCGCAGCGAAGTGATGAACTGTATTTACTCACACAGTTTGTCGTGTGCCACTATGGACCCATGTGGTTTAGCATCAAGTGCCATCCAAGGTGCACAGATGGCCCAAAACATTTCCTGGAGCAAATCAAGCTGCTCCGATTACTGCCACCAGCTAGCAAGACTGTCACATGGCCTGTGATCCAAAGAAATGCGTATTGGGCTCACCCTGAAAATGTTCTACTGGCAATGTTTGCAGATGCAGATGCTCAACAGCAAGTCAGAGAATTTCGGCCACCAAAGATCAAACAAAGTGCTCAGAATTTGAAAGAGTTACTTCCACCAGTGAAGGAGTGCACAATGGAACCACCACTCACGAAGCAGTTCTCTGTCGAACAACTCGATAAGATCACTGAAGAGCCCCTTGTTGTCCGGATACCATGTCACTCCCAAGGTGTAGAACGCTGTGTTAGGATGGTAACTGAAGCGTCTGGGGCTGTGTATGGAAAGGATTCAAGAGATGGTTACATTAGAGCAGTACTTAAATCCCGTGACTTTATGCCGTCATTCGAAACTAAACAAGATTTTAATGTATCATTTACTAAATAAAACTATCTAGTCTACCTACCTACCTACCTACCTACAGTGTATATATTTATTCCAAAAATAAATTTTTCTATTTTTCCTGAAAAGCAGTACATTGTAAGGGGTCAAATGATAGCTCAAACCCTAGGAAAGCAAGTGTCCAAAAGTTATGGGTAACTAGCAGTGGTGGGCACCGTTAACCAAAAAGTTAACTTCGTTAACCGCTAATCCGTTAATTCGTTAAACATGTAACGGAAGTTACCGATAAACCGTTAACGTTAACTTTTATTATAAAAAAAATGAAAAACACAATATATATATAATTTAATTTTCCCTCTTCTTCTCGTTCTCCATTTTGTCCATGAGATGCATGTTGCCCTTCATGAAAATTAGCATATCAAAGTTTTCATCAGACAGGGATGATCTCTTGGCCCTCAGGATGTCCTTGCCCATAGAGAACAAACGCTCCACTGCAGCACTGGAGGGGATGGCTGTGTTGAACTTGATGAACAAGTCCACCAACACTTGCTCACCCAAGAAGGCAGCATCTGTCAGCAAGTCCTTGGAGTTGGTCTCCAGCCAGGTCTTGACCAAGTTCTGGGCCTTGCCCTTGAGTGACCTGTGGCTTCTGCTGCTCTCTTTTGTCTGGATGACAGCACTGAAGAAGTCATCCTCCTCCTCCTCCTCCTCGTTGTTGCTGCCTCCACTGTTGCTGCCACTTCGTTGGACTGCTGCTTCATGGCCTCCTCGACTGTACCCTCCATGCTTTTCCTCACCCTGGCGACCTTGGTGTTGTCATACTTGTCCAACCAGATGAGGTGAAAACGCTCCCATTGTAAGACATCAATTGACTTAATTTATGTCATCAAAGTGACATGAGAATTGAAATCTTACCTGATCAGTTTTATGGTTCTTGAAATGTATCAAGGAAACTACTAATAAGGTACTCACAGAAATATTATAAATATACATGACTTACTTGACAACGATTATTTTTAAATATTCACTAGCACAAACATGTTGCGCAAGAGACAGACTGCAAATGAAACGAATGTAGTTATTTGTTGTAATTGTTACATATATATTATTGAAAGTGCCTTAAAATGCTCGTGATATTTCTTGAAAGAAGTTGAAACATTCAACTCAAATGGCAAATCTTTCCGCCTGATTTTACAGTCGACCATGTTTTGCTCAAACCAATGCCATAAATAACTACCATATTTGGTAAGACACAAATTGTGGCGACGGAAACAAATATATCGCCTGATTTTGCACTGCGGAAATGGAAATTCGTTCATCACTATTAACAGTGGCGGATTAATTGCGCACCTTCTCAGCACTGAAAATAATAGAAACTTTTAAACGTTTATTTATGAATTTTTTGGGTTAACGGACTTGAGTTAACGGAAGTTAAATGTAACGGAAGTTAATTAGTCCGATAATGATTTTCAAAGTTAACTTAAAAGTTAAATCGTTAACGAAAAAGTTAACTTCGTTAATTAACGATTAACGGATTAACGGTTTGTGCCCAGCTTTGGTAACTAGCAATTTTCACGATTTTCACATGCGAAAAAGGAGGTGTTGCACTTGTCACAAAAAAATTTTGTTTTCATTTTTGAATTTAGGGAGGTCAATTGTACAAAACCTGAAATGTGCCTCTTGATCTGTTACACTTTGCCCAATGACGCTACACGCTAGTGTATATACATACGCACGATTAGCTGAAATCCAAAATGGGCTCGCTTTAAATAAATCGCCCAATTGAATCTATCGGATGAATCTCTCGGCTAAAATTATGCGCATACTCCATCTGCGAGTTATACTTACATTACATTTCATTTGGAAAACGTGAAGCCAGTAGGGACTATCGAGGTTATCCAAACCCTGGCAACTATCGGTACTTATGTATTATCGGGACTACCAAACTGTTTATTATGTATTTTTGCTCTCGTCATTTCGTTTAAACTAACGAAAATATCACAACTTAACCTAACCAATCATAAGAACATAAGAAATTTTTATAGTGGGCACACTAGGGGCCACTTCGGCCCATCGAGGTGGCTCCACTATGTAAAAACTGCCTGTACATTGGCAACAACCAATTTTTACAAAACTAATTAATTATCAATTTAAAACTAAAGATAGAATCTCTGGATCCAGAGGATCAAAGTCATAATAGGCTAAGTCATAATGTGGGAAAAATTTAAAAGTATAATAATGAACATACAAAGGAAGCATATCCCTCAGTGTAAAATCAGAACTGGAAAAAATAAACAACCTTGGATAAACTGCAATGTAAAAAGAGCAATCAGAGAAAAAACACAAGAATTTCATAAATTCAAAAGAACTAAAAATGGCACAGACTCCGAAATATATAAAAGTAAAAGAAGCATTTGCAAGAAAGCAATCAGAGATAGCAGATGAGACCTGGAAAAAAGCCTAGCCAAGAATTCAAAAAACAATCCTAAGAAGTTTTTCAGTCACTTCAATTTGAAAAGTAGAGTGAAAAAGAAAATTGGCCCCCTCCATATAGATGATAAAACTATAGATGATGATCTTGAAATAACTGAAGAACTAAAATACTTCTCATCAGTATTCACAAATGAAAATTTAAATAATATTCCTGATCTTATACTACCAGGACAAGATAGAGAAATGAATGAATTAAGGGTAACAAAACTAGATATCCTAAAAGCAATAGATAAATTAAAAATGGAAAAATCTCCAGGGCCAGATGAAATACATCCAATAGTCATAAAAGCTAGGGATGTGCCGGATATCCGGTTGCTATCCAGTATCCGGCACTATCCAGCACTTTTTCAACTATCCGGTATCCAAGTATCTGGCTGGATATCCGGTATTTACTTAAGTATTTAATTTTTTGTTGACAATAATTTTGCTTTCTATTTGTTAGTTGAAAAAAATAGTTCTTGAAGTTTGTAAGCAATATGAGTATCATTTGTTGACCAAAGAGCCTTTATTAACGAATGTGAGTGTGACATATACTAAATTATTATACAGGTAGTAAGGAAAAGTTTAAACATAAATCAAAACGATTAATTTTATTAACTCGCTTCCATTTATACTTGAAAAATAAATTCAGCCAAAGAGCTAATAGTAACAAAATGTGATATTACTAGATGATCCCTCTGCTTTGTCCGGAGCGATAGGGCGCGTCCCTCTGTGGCGAATGTGGGAATATACCTTTCTTCGGTGTAAGGGCTTTCTCTGCCCTCGTGGACCATTGGACCCGTTTGGGGACCCGGCTGATCTCCTGCTTCTTTTTCTTTCTTTCTCCTTTCACCCATTCTTTCTGGCTTCTCTCTCTTTTTGGCGTTGTTTTTTGGACCTTGATTTTGACCCCTTCCTTGGCCCTTGGGTGTGGGAGGTGGTTGCCCTGCACCCTTGTAGCTTTCCAACCAAACCCAAACCCTGTCCCTGCCACTTTTCACCGCGCGTTGGATGAGAGTGGCCGCCTTTCAGGCACAGGGACTGGGTACGGGTGTATCTCCCCTGCGTGACATCTATCGGCGGTGGGGTTGACCCCCATGTGGAAGCGGAACGCTTGCACTCTCCTTTTCTGTTGCCGACCCCAGTCCGTCCCTCGACTATGCCCTTGGACCTACACTCTCTGGAGCAGGGGTCTCGCCCCAGCCCACTTCAGCCACCTTCGGGCAAGTCAAGTTCCACCGAGGACTTGCCCCCACAACCCGGCTTCTTGCTCTCCCCATATGCCCCCCTCACCCGCCGTCAGCCCACCTCCCCACGGAGAGAGCCTCGCGGCGGACGGGGGAGCCGGCATTCACAGCCGTCCTATCGACCGTTGAATATCCCAGTCCATTTCGACTCTACAGCCTCCCTCTCCCTTCCAAGTATCCACAAATTCCTGGTGATTCGGCCTACATCTGGGTCCCTCCCGACCAACTCTGAACAGACGTTCCAGGCGATCCGAACCCACAGCAACTCCAGCCGCTATGACGTACGCCCACAGAGGGATGGCTCCCTCCTCGTAAAATCACGCTCAGCCGCAGAGACAAAAGCCCTACTCTCCGTCACTGAGGTCCTTGGATGCTCGGTGTCCGTTTCCCCACACCCTCGCCTGAACCAGAGTCAGGGCACTATTTACGCCACCCGCCTATTGTCGATCGCAGTGAACGAGCTCCTGGAGGACCTCGCACCCCAAGGAGTCACTAAGATTTATCGCTTCACATCCCGACAGGGAGGCACCCCCTCCCCCACCCCACGTCTGCTCCTTACTTTCAATACACTAATCCCCCCCCGCATTGTATGGGGTATGGGAGACCGCGCGTCATGCGCGTTTTCTATCCGCCCATACATCCCAGACCCGACCCGTTGCTTTAAATGCAATAAGTTTGGACACGTTAGCTCCGTTTGTCGGCAGCCGCATCAACTGTGTGTTCACTGTGGACGACTCGCTCACCCTGACAGGTGCCCCAACACACCCAAATACTCCAACTGTGAAGTCGCACACCCCTCTTCATCCCGCGAATGCCTTTTCTTCAAGTTCGAGAAGGAGGTCCGAGGCCTACAGGTGACGGACTTCCTTAGCCCCCGTGAGGCACGAGACAGGGTGCGGAGTCGGGAGGTGAGGTCGGGGGTGTCCTATGCCGCTGCTCTCGGCTCTATCATCTTGGCACACCGCCCTGGCCTGCCGCCGAAACCCCCCCCAGCCACTGCTCCCTGTTCCCCCCAAAGAAAATCCTCGCAGGACCCGACGGTCTCCTGTCCCCCAACCATTCCTCCTCTTCCCGCACCTCACCTGCCACGAATCCCCCAGCAGTCTGGGACCAGGACACCCAGGTCCCATCCACCTCAAACCCTGCCTTCCCAGTACTCCCTGCACACGCTCGAACCGGCCGCCCGGAGCAAGCCGTCGAGGCGGAGACGCCGAAGCGTGTCGCCAGACCCTCCGGCCTTCCAACGTCTCTCTCCCTCTTCCCCTAGAACTAAGAAGACGACTCGGACCCTCACACCGCCCACCACGTCTACTATGTCCATCTCTCCACATCGCAGAAGTCCCACCACTCTACCCCCACAGACTCTGACAATAGTGGCTGAAATCCACGACCCGCCCCGTACGACGAGTCCCAGTCCGAACAATATCCTCTCCCCCCGAGGATCCAGTGGATGCGGCCCTGGCGCAGCTGCACGGTGTGACCGAGGGAAGCTCGGCCGCGCCCACGCCTACGAGCCTCATGGATCTGCCCTTACCTCCTGGTGCCATTTTCTCCACCCTTCCACGAGACCACTCTGGTTCACCTCCTTCCACCCCCATAGTACCTACCCCCCCAACATCCCCGGCCCCCTCCTTGTCAGCCACCCTGAGTACGCCCTCCCTCCCACCCGCCCGGTCCTTTTGGTACCCCCTGTCACCACCTAGGGTCCGTCGTGAGACCCAGGACAGGCGGGGTAGCGCCACTTTTTGGGTTAACGTGCCCCCTCCTGGCCCGACCGTAGAAGCCCGTCAAAGCACTTCTGACCTTCTCAGCCCACGATGTTCCTCTGCCTGCCGTGATCCACGCCTCCGGTCTCGCTCGGCCGACTAGACCCCGCAACCTCCGCGGGGTTCGACAGGCCGACCGATTCCTTCCCTGGTGAACGGTAGATAGCCAGCCATGCTCCCGACCCAGTCTTCAATTTCGAGAACTCCAGATCTCCCTTCACACTCCAACCTCCTAGCGCCTACACCTTTACCCATCCCCCTTCATCAACTAATGGATCCCCTGAAAACCACGATAGTCCACTGGAACTGTCGAGGAATATTTGCGAACTATGAAGGCCTTAACTACTTGATTGCTACTTCCCGTCCGGTGTGTGTCTGTCTCCAGGAGCTAATCCTGGGGACCAGGCCTATGCCCTGCCCTACTGGTTATTTTTGCATCGCCACCCCGCCTCCTACCTGCACTCGAAGGGGAGCTGCCATCCTCGTACACCACGCAGTCCCCTTCTACAATCTTTCCATCCGGTCCCCGCTACAGGTGACTGCCGTCCGGCTCTCCCTGGATAGACAGTACACCGTCTGCTGAATCTACCTCCCCCCCACGCTCAAGTCTCCCGCGACGACCTGGTGGAAGTCGTAGAACAACTCCCCAGGCCCTTCCTACTACTGGGCGATTTCAATAGTCGCCACCCCTTGTGGGGCGACACACACTCCACCTATATGGCTCCAACCCTGATATCTGTCATGACCGAGCTCTCCTTCGAGTGCCTCAACGATGGCTCTCCTACATTCTACCATGCCACCACCTGCACTCCATCCTGTATAGACCTGTCCCTCGTTTCAACTGATGCCCTCCTAGACTTCACGTGGCAAGTCCTCCGAGAGGACAGGGCCGTAGCCAGACCAAATCAGTAGGAGGGGCGGAGAAATTGACAGGGGGGACAATTAAAAAATTTAATTTAATGTCATTTTTTGTGAATATCGAAATATACTGCAGAAAACATAATTACATAAACATTATTTTATCACCACCTATTCCTCTTAGAACCAAAATACAAAAAAAATTCTCGAATAACAATACTGTTTATAAAGTGCTGAGTTTTCCCAGGGGGGGGGGGGGCAGATTATTTTCCAGGGTGGGCTTTGCCCCCCCTGGGCCCCCCTTGGCTACGGGCTTGCGAGAGGACCATGGAAGCGACCATCTCCCCATTCAACTCACCCTCAATCGACCCGACCAGACTGTTCGAGTACCGGTAAGGTGGGTTATTACCAACGCGAATTGGGCCCGCTTCCGCGACAACACGTATACCACTCTTACAACTGCCCACTTCCCATCCATCGACGAGTGCATCGCATACTTCGAGTCCGTCGTTTTAGCGGCCGCAAGCACTAGCGTACCACAATCCTCCGCCTACCCCCGCGCCCGACGGGTGCCTTGGTGGACCCCGGAGTGCGCGGAGGCCGTGCGCGCCAAGAAGAAGGCAACTCGGCGCTTCTACCGGACGCGACTCCCTATCCATCCCACGGAGATGCAGCGGGTCAGGGCCATCGCCCACCGCACAATGAAGACAGCGCGCCGAGCCTCTTGGCGTGCCTTTGTGTCCGGCATCACCGCCAACACACCTTCGGCTACCATCTGGAAGAAGGTACGGGGTGTCGAGAGGCGACATGTCCCCTCCCGACCCCCGGTCCTCCGGACTAACGACGGACTCCTATGTGAGCCCAAGTCGGTGGCAAACCACCTTGCTTCTACCTTCGCCGCCGTTTCTTCCTCTGCAGCCAATTCCGTACCCGCCCCTGACGATAGCCCCTCTCCACCGTCCATAGACAGCACCTACAACCGATTGTTTACCATGCGTGAACTACAGGTGGCACTGGCCTCTCGACGGTCCCCCTGTCCCGGTCCGGACGGTATTCCGTACGGCATGATCCAGCACATCCACTCTACCTTACAAATTTTCCTGCTAGACCTATACAATCGCATATGGATAGAGGGCGCCTTCCCCTCTAGGTGGAAGGAGGCCCACGTCATCCCTATCCCCAAATCCGGCAAAGATTCCCTGGACCCCACAAACTACAGACCAATCGCCCTGACGTGTTGTGCCTGCAAGATTCTCGAAAAAATGGTCGCTACGCGATTATCGTTCGTCCTTGAACATAACAATTCCTTCCCGTCTACCCAGTCCGGCTTCAGACAATTCCGCTCCACCACTGATCCCCTCCTGCTTCTCAGCCGAGACATACAGGATGCCTTCGACAATGGACAGTTCGTACTGTCAATTTTTTTTGACATCCAGAAGGCCTATGACACCACCCGTCGAGCAATGATCCTCGGTCAGCTCCGACATCTGGGCCTCGTCGGAGCCATGCCGACCTTCATCAGCGGCTTCCTTTCTTCCCGGACCTTTAAAGTCCGGGTGGGCTCAGTCCTCTCTGACACCTTTGTGCAGGAGGACGGGGTCCCACAGGGAAGCATCCTCAGTGTTCTCTGCTTCTCCGTCGTGATGAACACGGTCTCACAATGCCTTCCACCCACCATCCGCTCTTCCATTTACGCGGATGACCTTGCAATCTACTTCGCAGGACGAGAACCGTCTGTCGTCCAACGGCAAATGCAGCTCGCCATCTACCGGGTGGAAAAGTGGGCGACGTCGGTGGGTTTCCACCTCTCCATCCCTAAGTCCAAGTGTATGGTCTTCAGTAGAAGAAGACCCACAGCCCTTCCTCTACCCTCTGTCACATTATACGGCAGTCCTCTTGAGGTGGTACCCTCCACGCGTTTTCTGGGCATGACCCTAGACCGACGGCTCAATTGGGTTCCCCATCTCAAGCACCTAAAGCAGTGGCCTTCAACCTTTTTATGCCTACCGCCCACTTTTACTATTTTTATGTGAGATAAATTAGCCAACCGCCCACCAAAATTAAAAATCCAACAAACATATATTAAAAATTATGTATGGTACTGTGGTGCCGCGTTTGTTAGCGGGCTAAAGATAAAGTAAAGGCCAATTTGAGGCTTTATTCAACATAAACATAGCATAGATCTGAAACACAGAAAACAATAATTAGTAAAGACTTGTTACACAGAAAACAATAATTAGTAAAGACTTGTTACACAGAAAACAATAATTAGTAAAGACTCATTACATTCCTCTCTTCTTTTATAATACGTGATACATTGCACGGTAAGAAACAAAACGACAAGTTCAAGATATTTTGGAAGAAAGAAGAGTCTACAAGTTTAGGCGTTGAGCTGGGTATCTGATTCGAGTGCTTCTTCTCAGAGGGGGACTCGTCTCGGAGGTTACTGACACAGGTGGGCCTCTCTCGACTTCGACTGGAGTCGCTTCGACGGGAGCTGTTGGGACCGTGTGTCGGCGGATCTCAGCGGGTTCTGAGTCGTCCGTTAGCGGGGTGGAATTGATTGGCGGACTGGGTACGGGGGGTTCATAGTGATTCGTGTCATCCGTATTGCTACGTCCCGCCGGTGCCAGGTCCCTGATGGATACGGTATCTTCTCTCCCATTCGGATGCCGTATAAACGCGTAGTTGGGGTTTGCCTCAATTAACTCAACTTCCTCGACGAGGGGGTCGTTCTTGGATCGGCGAATGAATTGGCGAAGGAGTACAGTTCCCGGAGAAGACAGCCACGTCGGTAGTGCAGAACCGGTAGAAGTACGCCGCGGGTGCGTGAATAGACGCTCGTGAGGAGTTTCGTTCGTGGCCGTACACAGCAGCGATCTAATCGAGTGCAGCGCGTCTGGTAGGACGGACTCCCATTGCGACATCGGCAACCCGCGATCTTCTATGGCTAGTTTGATGGTGTTCATGATGATTCCATTGTAACGTTCGCATTGCCCGTTTCCTTGGGGGTGATACGGCGTTGTGCGACTAGTCGCGATACCATGTTTAGTTAGGAACAGTTTTAGTTCCGAAGACATAAACGATGTCCCTCGATCTGTGTGGATGTAAGAGGGAGTTCCGAAGGTAGAAAATAACTCGGTGAGACGGGCGATAACGGTTGACGTGTTCGTATCACGGCACGGGAAGGCAAAAGGAAAGCGTGAATACTCGTCGATTACTGTTAGGATGTAAGGTCGCGAAGTTGCGCTCGGAAGCGGGCCTTTAAAGTCGATGTTAAGTCGGTCAAACGGGGACATGGCCCGTATTAAGTGACTAACTTCTGGTTTATAGTACTGTGGCTTACATTTAGCGCATGTTTGGCATTCCGACGTAACTCGTTTGATGTCATCCACTGAGAATGGTAGGTTCCTAGCTCTCACAAAATGAGTCATTCGGCGGACTCCTGGGTGTATCAGATTAACATGCAGCTGGGCGAGGGATATTCTTGGAGTAGCAGCGCAAAAGGATCGCGACAATGCGTCTGCGGCTCGGTTCTCGGGGCCCGGTCTGTATTTTATTGTGAATGAGTAGCCGGCTAGTTCTACACGCCAACGGAGAATCTTATCGTTCTTAATACGACCAGTAGCTTTTCCATCGAACATGAAAGATACGCTCCGCTGGTCGGTGACGACAGTAAAGTGTCGATAAGCTAAGAAGTGCTTCCACTTGCGAATGGATTCGATTACAGCGTATGCCTCCTTTTCAACGATGTGATGGCGACGTTCTGTGTTATTCAGAGCGCGAGAAAAGAACGCCACCGGGCGGCCGTTCTGGGTGAGGGTGGCTCCGATTGCTGAAGAGGAAGCGTCCGTCTCCACAGTGAACGGCAGTTCTTCATCGATTGAACCGACGACAGCTTTCGAGATATCATCTTTGAGTGTTTGGATCGTTGATACTTCCTCGCGAGTTAATGGGAATGATGAAACGTTGAGCAGAGGTTTGATCTTGAGGGAATAGTTCTGAATCCATTTAGCATAGTATGCGAATAGTCCGATTACGCGTTGTAGAGACGACTTGTTGCGAGGAGTTTGAAGTTCTTGTAGTGGCCGGAGGCGTTCGGGATCGGGCCGCAATACGCCATGAGAGATAGAATATCCGAGCAGGTGCACTGATGTCATCGAAAGCTTGCATTTTTCCTTGTTTAGACTCAGATTTACTCGTTTAGCGGCTTCCCAGAAATGTCGAAGGTTCTCATCGTGCTCTTCCCAAGTGGTTCCGCAGATGGTGAGATCGTCGAGGTAGGCGTATGTTGATGATAAGTTGTTCGAGGATATGAATTCGTTCATGACGCGCTGGAAGGCCGCGGCTCCGTTAGTTACTCCCATAGGGATCCTTCTGAATTGGTATAGATTTCCGTCAGCCTCGAATGCTGTGAAAGGTCGTTCAGACGGATCGATTTCTACCTGGTAGTATGCGCTTGACAGATCAATTACGCTGTAGTATTTGTGTTGTGAGACTTTGTTGGCTATATCATCGATTCGCGGAAGAGGATATGCATCTAGCATGGTAAATCGGTTGACGGTTTGAGAGAAATCGATTACCATGCGTTTTTTTTTTGTTTCGGTAGATGTGATGACTACTTGAGCACGCCAGGGTGAGTTACTGGGTTCAATTATCTCATCCCTGAGTAGCTTTTCGATTTCTTTCCCAATGAAAATTTTGTCCTCAGAGCAAAATCGTCTGGACTTCGTGGCGATGGGACGACAATCGGCAGTTAAGTTGCCGAATAGTGGTGGGGCTGAAATTCTTGATCGAGTAAGGCCGCATATATGGAGTGCTGGCTCCGGACCTCCGAAATTGATGTTCAATTCCTTGTGTCTGATTAAGAATGGGGTACCGAGTATTATGTCAGCGCACAGATCCGACAAGACGGATAGTTCGAGCTTTTCGTAGTCGCGGTCTCCCATCGTAACCTTCACTGTACATCGACCTGAGATGGCTGCGGATAGATTAGGCGAAGCCATTGATACGACGCCCGAGTGCGGAAGAATGGGCAGCTCTAAGTGTTTGGCTAGATCCTCACGAATGAAGTTGTCCGAGCTGCCAGTATCCAACAAGGCGAGACACGAACGGCCGTTGACGAGGATATCGACTGTTGAGTTGGTAGGCATGGAGGAGCTACACGATAGAGTGGTACTAATGGTCGCTAATGCTGCGGCTGAATGAGACGCTGTGGTTTTATCCTGTTTTTGACGTGCCGAGGAAGTACTTGAGCGGCAGACTTTGGCCCAGTGGCCGGTCTTTTCACATTTCGCACAGATAGAATCCTTTGCCGGACACCTGCTTCGTGGGTGGCGTCGAGACCCGCAGAAGAAGCACAGAGCGGCTTTGTTGTCGAAATTCGTAGCGGCTGAAGAGTTTGGGAGATCGTCTCCTTGGACGCAGGCAGGCCGGGCAGAGTCAGTAGTCGGCGACGGTTCGTGGCGAGAGCCAGTGGCTGCAACAGCACCGTAATGAGTGAGGTACGATTCTGAGTTTTTCTGGGCCTGATCTAATGTTCGAGCCTGGACGATAGCCTTTTCCAGTGAGAGTGTGTCATTTTCGAGTAAGCGGGTGCGGATGGCGCTATCTCTAATTCCTCGGATGAAAGCGTCTCTCACAGATGAACTCCTGTTTTCGTCGGCGGAAACCGATTTGAAGTTGCAGTCATTGGCTAGTTGTTGAAGAATTTGCAAGTACTCATCGAGGGTTTCCTCGGGCTTTTGGTGACGGGTGGACAACAGGTGGCGAGCGCATACCTCGTTTGGCTTCTTGACGTAGGTGGCCTCTAAGGCTGCCATGGCATTCTCATAAGTAGAGCAGTCTTGAATGATATCAGCGACATCGGGGCCGATATGTATGAATAGAACCTCCAATTTATTGGGGTTGTGTTCGGCGATAGTACTCAAGAAATATTTGAATCCGCGCGACCATAATTTCCATAGTTTCCCAGCTCGGGGAGAATTCGGAGAAGTAATAAATTTATCCGGGCGAATCACCTTCTCCATGATATAGTAAGATTACTGGATGAATATTTGCTTGCTGTATCTGAAAGGCCGATTGAATGGCTGATTGAAATGTTGAATAAATTGTGGTGCCGCATTTGTTAGCGGGCTAAAGATAAAGTAAAGGCCAATTTGAGGCTTTATTCAACATAAACATAGCATAGATCTGAAACACAGAAAACAATAATTAGTAAAGACTTGTTACACAGAAGACAATAATTAGTAAAGACTCATTACAGGTACATTATATATATTATATAGTAAAACATTATGCATTTACCTTTAATTTAGTGAGATCCTTGTGCTTGATGCTTGGAAACTAAATTCCGAATGTTTGGCTTGAATTTAGTGAGGAACAAACGAATGTCCCCTCTTTCAGGGATTTTTAAAGCATTCCTGTTTTTGGTAAGAATGTGATTCACAGCACTAAAACCTGATTCAACTAGGTACGAAGTAGGAAAAGCGATCAGTAATTTAAAAATCTTTTTCCACATATTGGGATATACATTTGACATCTTTTTATTTTGCCAAAGCTGCATATAACCACCGTTATTGAAATTTCCCTTGCTTTCCTCATCATGTCTGAGTTCTAATAGCTCCTCTTGACATGTTACATCAGCTTCAGTAACATTTGCAGTAAACGGGTTTACCATCCAATCATATACTTCCATAGTTAAAACATCACTGAATCGAGTTTCAAAATCCGTTTCAAGTTTATTGAGATGATCAATAAACCTTTGTGTATCAATTGTTATGTCATCCTTAATATATAACAATTCTGGAAACTGGTGAAATTCCCTTTTTGAAAGATTGTGACTGAATAAATCCAGCTTTTCAATGAATAATGAGATAACGTTTTGGCAGTTCATGAGTGTCATATTGGCTCCTTGAAGCTGCAAATTACAATCATTGCATTTCTTAAATATTCCTGTCAAATAACAAGCATCATTTTTTATCATTTTTAACTTTTGGCTAAGATCAACTTCATTTTGGTCTTCTAGAAACTGCACTACGCTCTCATATAGTTCAACAAAACGAGTTAAACATGCACCCTTCGAGAGCCATCGGACCTCTGTGTGTAATAATAACCTAACAAATTGTTCATCATTGTCATGACACAACTGACGAAACATTCGATCATTTTTTGCATACAATATTGTAAATTTTGTTGAATTTTACAAGAATTTTATAAATTTTCTTGCCGCCCACCTAAAAGCTCAAATCGCCCACTTGTGGGCGATATCGCCCAGGTTGAAGACTGCTGACCTAAAGCAATCCCTTCGACGCCCCCTCGCTCTCCTGGATCACCTCTCTCACACCACATTTGGTCAGAGCTGGTCAGTATTTAAATACATTTGTATTTAAATATGTATTTAAATACATTTGTGTATTTAGAACTGTATTTATAATTACATTGTTTTTCATGTATTTAAATATAGTATTTAAATACTTTAATGAGTATTTAAATACAATGTATTTAAATACTCAAAATATAAAAATGTAAATACTTTTACTGGTTTAATACACGTTCTGTACTAGCACAGTACGACGCGTCGACAGTGTAGTACAGCATGGTTCATGTTTCAACGTGTCAGTTCAATCAGTTGTGTGCCACTCTTAGTCGAAAGCGGTTGATTTCTTTATCGTGTGCGTGTCATGGCTTAGTGAATTAGTGAATGCATATGTTAAAATTTGTATGTATTTAAAATGTATTTACAAATGTATTTAAATACAATTGATGTATTTTGTATTTAGTATCTAAATACATTCGTAAAATGTATTTAGTATTTAGTATTTAAATACATTTCTCCCATGTATTTAGTATTTAGTATTTAAATACATTCAATGTATTTATTGCCCAGCTCTGCATGTGGTGCAGATCGACGCTCTCTTCTTCGCCTTTACACTTCCATAGTACAGTCGAAGCTGGACTATGGTAGTGCAGTTTACGGTTCAGCCTCCAACGCCCGCCTCCGTATCCTGGACCCAGTAGTTAATAGAGGCCTCCGCCTCGCCACCGGTGCTTTCCGCTCCTCCCCAGCTTCCAGCCTCCATGTGGAATGCGATCATCTCCCTCTCGCCCTCCGACGGGGTCTACTCCTCATGAGGACATACCTCCGTGCACAGAGGCTACCTTCTTCGCTTCTGGGCACGGCGGTTTCAGAACTACCACCTCAGGGACGGAGCTGGCACTTCACTGAAGCGGTCCGCTCTTTTCTTGATCTTTTCAACATGCCCGCCCCCTCAGTTATCCCCATTTCATTCAGCATCTACCCCCCATGGATCCTCACCCCTATCAAGTTTTGCAAAGATCTGTGTGCCCTACCGAAGACTACCACGAGCACCATGATATACAGGTCATTCTTCCGCGAACACGCAACCCAACACCCGGACGCAGTCGCCATTTACACAGATGGTTCCCGCTCGGAAGCTGGTGTGGCCTCCTCAGCGGTGATTCTGTCCCAGCCGCTTTACCGGGGCGTCGGCCTGCCCCGCGAGGCCTCCGTTTTTTCGGCGGAACTTTTCGCCATTACGGAGGCCCTCGATATTGTGCGCACCCACTCTGCCAGCTCTTTCGTCATTTATTCGGATTCCCAAAGTGCACTTCTCTCCCTAGAAAGATTTAACTCCCTGTTGTAAATTTAACTTTACTTACTTTTGCTAACTGCTATTATGTTTTCATTGTGTTTAATTATTATTTCTGTTCTGTTTCAGATGTAATCTCGATTATGAATTATGTTTGAATTAGTTGAATAAAGCCTCTAAACGTTGAATTCATTGGCCTTTTCATAACAATTTATTCAACTCATTCATATCATGGAAAAATTTCTGAGGCCTGAAAGATTTAATACAGACTCCAACTGTGCTAACGCAGCTAAGGAATGGAATCACTGGTTCCGCACATTCAATAACTTCCTCTCATCATTAGCTGACAATACTGTGGACAAATTGGCTCTTCTGGTGAACTATGTTACACCTACTGTCTATGAATTTATAAGTGACTGCAATACCTATGTAGACGCAATAGCTATCCTCGAAGGAATTTACGTAAAGCCTCAGAATGAAATCTATGCTAGACATTTGCTTGCAGTCCGCAAACAGGAGACTGGGGAGTCACGCGATACATTTCTCCAAGCACTGAAACAACTCAGTCGTGACTGCAACTTTCGCGACAGTACTGCAGTGCAATGTCGTGATGACTCCATTCGTGACTCCTTCATCAGTGGAGTTCGATCCTCAGCGATTCGCCAGCGATTGTTGGAAAACAGAACTTTAGATCTTCAAACTGCCTACGATCAGGCAGAAAAATGTGATCTTGAAGATCAAGATCAGATCACCAGAAAAATGTGATCTTGAAGATCCAGATCAAGATCGTGATCTTGAAGATCACTTTTCAAGATCACTTTTTAAGATCACTTTTATATGAATTGAAAAAAGTTGTACTCTTGTAGAGTAAACAAAAACAAATTATTTTGTTAATCACTCCTGAAAAGTATCACTCCTAATACTCCCCTGAGGGCTGAGGCAATACAAGCATCGCATCCTACCCATGTCACCTGATCTAAACCACGGGGATTGACGATTCCCCTTTCAGTTTTTCAGGTGGTAAACTTAAAACTTAGTATTATCATAACTTATCAGCAAAGAAAAAACTATTAAATGACCTACATATAGTTTTTAGTTCTATTTTTCTCAATTCTCATTTCACCAGGTCCATAACCCATATCAATGAATGGTCAGCATATATAAGTAAACATTTTTTACATAGAATTTAATTTTACAGTTTTACTGCAGTACGCAATTACTGACAATATAAGAGTAAAAACCGCAAGTTAAGAGTGTTAATTTAATGTTCAACCGCTGTAAACATTTGCTTTCAGCAAAACCAATTGTTCAAAGTTACCATCCGAGAGACGACTTCGTTTGGGGCTATGAACCATGCCAGCAAACGAAAACAACCGTTCCACTGGTGCAGAGGAAGGTAGCGTGGTGTTATACCTCTTGAAGATCTTCTTTATAGCAGGATACCTATCTAAAGAGTCGAGTGCCTTACTGGTGTCCTGCAAATAATTGAGGACTTCCAAGTCTTCCTTGTTGTTAGGAGCAGAGAATGAGCCGTCCATAGTTCTGAAGAAATCATCTTCAGATGATGAGTCTGAGTTCACCGAACTATTACCACTGCTGTCAGAATTACAATTTCTTACAGCCATTTGCAGCTTGTCTTTTACTTGAGACTTGATTGCTTCATGATCGCCGAAATTAGGCCCTTGCAACAATGATATCCATCTAAGTTTGAAATACGGATGAGATACTGAGGCCAAAACGGCATCAGTTACCTCGGGGCTCAACGACAAAAAATGACCAAATCTGGCATTGAAGCCAGAGACGACTGCTGCCAGTAATGGCATGCAGTGTCTCAAGCGCAGGTCGTTTGGTTGGATAGGCTCCAATCTTGCGAGGGCATCTTGAGTCACTAGGACTGTTGGAAGAAGACAACCGTAGTAGCATTCTTTCTCTGCCTGTAATTTGTTGAGGGCTGCTGCAATTGGTTTTAGAACAGACAAATATTCTGAAATAAATTCCAATTCATTGTCTTTGAGGATGGGTAGATTCAGTTCTTCAAGAGCTACATTCACGTCGTTCTTATGTTTATATATTTGGCTTAATGAGTCGTACATTGAGTTCCATCGGGTGACGCATGGGTACCTAAATTGGACGCCAGTTATTTCCTGTATTTTTTCTGCTGACTTGGGTTTACCAGCAGCATTCCAAAGCGCCGAACATTTTCCCATTGCAGAATGCTTTATCTTCTTTAGTCCAGGTGAATTTAGTCCTTTATCTGCATCAGTTGTTGCTACCAAGTTCAATGTGTGGGAGGCACATCGAATATGGGATGATAGTTTCACTGACTCCTCTCCATGCTCTCCTGAATGTTCAGGAAAGTTGCTGATGATAACCTCTTCATCTGAATCTTTTTCATCATCATCTTCATCTGCATCATCTTCATCAATGTCGTCAGTACGATTCTGAACACGAACACCGAACTCTTTAAAGCATTTCACCATGTTCGATGCATTGTCGGTGACTGTAGATACAACTTTTCTATAAGATAAACCATGCTCCGAGTTGATCCTGTCCAATATTCCAGCAATTTTATCAAAGCTATGTGTTCCACGAAATCTTCGGCATGCCAGTGCAGCTGATCCTCGCGACAAGTCATCATTGATCTGTAATGTAAGAATATAAAATCAATGTTTGTATGAACATTTTTTTAAGCTTAATTTAATAATATTGGTTAGACACGCACCAGCTAAACTGCGCCACCAAACATTGAAGAGAAGAACTATGTGATATAAAGGACAATTCAGCGATGAGTCGCCTACCATACCACCACATCAGTGACCCATCCCATAAGAGCAAAATGTGGAAGAGTCCATATTCACAGCCTGTGAATATGGACTCTTCCACATTTTGCTGTGAATCAGACACAATGACAGATGACAGAATCAGTGAATTAGTGTGAAATTACTGTGAATCACAGCAAAATGAAGACTCACCAAATTAATGAATGAGGAACACATGTCGAATAATTGAAAAGATTATACTATAAGTCTATCAGACTATCAGTCTATCACCAATGGTCAATTTATCAATTATATAAAAATAATACACTAAATCAATAGCATACCCAATGCGCAGTGACTCCCATGAAACTGCGGTGATTAGTTGACCATATGTCGCATGTAACACACACATGGTCAACTGCTGCCAGTTTTGCTTGTATGTCTTCCTTCATTGTACTGGTTGTTGTTGCAAGAGATCTAGCCAGGGTGCGTCTAGATGGCACCTGAACAGCCGGGTTGACGTCTGAAAAAAATATTTAAAAATTAAAACAAATACAATAGATTAGCTATGGAAAAAATATAAAAATATTTAGCTAGGCTAGCGATAGTCTAATGTTCATACAAATAATATGATTAATTATTTTAATCAGATATTAGCTATGGAAAAAATAGCAAAATATTTGAGTTATACTAACATGAAAGAAGATCCTTAAATTCATGTAGTTCAACTAGGCTCAATGGTAGGAGCCCATTAGCCACAAGCGAGAGAATCTTCTTTTCAAGGATATCCTTGCATATTGGTGGTCCTGGTTTTTGCTTGGAAATGTGGAACATGCTTAGTGTTGACTGCTTGGCAATTTTGGCAGGGCCAGCATTGCTGCCGCTGGCATCTTCCTCTTTAGCTGGACGCTTGCGAGATTTCTTCTCCGATTCATATTCACCCAAAAGATCCGAATGTAGTTTCTGCACAAGAAAATAAATTATTATCATGCGGAGAGACTTCTTGAACACCCTGTATAATATTTATCAGAGTATCAAACTTCTAGTTGAAATTAATACTTAACAAGATTCTAAAATTTTGTTATCTTTAACTAAAATTATTTTCACCATGATCAGTGCATTTTTATCCTATGTTAAATTGAAAGCCGAATTTCGTCCTTCAGTAACTAAATAGGAGAAATTACAGACATGGATCAGACAGAGAGAAAGACAGATACACCTGGCGTTTTATTATAGTTGGATATCGGCAGTTTTTAATGTAGTTACTAGTCCATAATCTATTAATATCTGAAGTGCACAATATATTCAAATGGACGTCTATGTAAATGTAGCATTAGTCTTGTATGGCACCAGTCACTTAAAATATGACTTGAACCATTATGTTAATGTTGCTACTTACTACTTAGTTACTAAGTAGTACTAACCCTGAGGTGCCTCAGAAGATTGCTTGTTGAGTCGAGGCCAGCAGACAGAATTGTAGTTTTCTTTGTACACTGCCTACAAATAACTTTGATACTGTTTCCAGTTTTTTCGACAATTTGAAAATATTTTCCGTTCAATAGCACAGATTGATCCTTATTACCAACATTGTTATCTAAATATATTGAATACTGTTCTGGTGACAACCTAGAATATTTGGTTCCCTTGGGAGCCTGTTGAAGTTGTAAAATTGCACTCATTATTAAAAAATTCAATCTGTAAATAAAATATGTTTAGAATTAATTTATTATGAATACGGACCTATAGGCTATATTTTATGCCTATATATAATAATATATTAATAGAACACTTTTAACATAATTGCACAGTAAATTACACTTTTTACGAGCCTAAATTCCACAGCAACTACACCTTCCATGAGCCCACGCATGACGCAAGTCACCCAACTAACAGAAAACATAAACAGTCGGTGTTGAACAAAGTTGCCACCAGATGTCGCTTGGACAAAAAACAAATGACATTCGCATAGCGGCATATTTAAGAATCTGAAATTAAATGTGATCTTGAAGTCTAAAGTGATCTTCAAGATCAAGATCACAAGAAATAAAGTGATCTTAGATCAAGATCAAGATCACCATAATAAAAGTGATCTTCAAGATCAAGATCAGATCTCGATCTTGATCTTCAAGATCACGATCTGATCTTGAAGATCAAGATCATGCCCATCTCTGTGCACAGCTACAGGCTGAATCATACCCCACTTATCATTCATCTGTTGTTGCCATGGCCGAATCAGAAAACAAGCCAAAAACGCCTTTATCTAACCGATCAGAATACAGTCCAATTGAGTCGGACGCTCCTGAAGATTCTGCCATGTCAGCTGCTGTAGTGCAGAAGTGCTACTTCTGCGGATTTCCTCGACACCTTCGGAACAAATGCCCTGCTCAAGAGGCTGTTTGTGGCCGGTGCACTAAAAAAGGACACTTCGCTAAAGTCTGCCGATCTGCTGCTGCTAAACCTACCTCTGTGGCAGCTCCATATTTGGCTACCATTTCTGCATCAGTTCCTGACAGTTTATCGAAAGCTCTCCTACGAGTAAAGATTAATGGCATAATGGCCGACGCTCTCGTCGACACTGGAAGCTCGGAAAGTTTTATCTGCACAATTCTTTGCAATTGCTTCCCTGCTCCAGTAGCATTTCCATGGCTTCTACAGCATTTTCAGCGAGGGCCGCTGGTGTGTGTCATGCACAACTTGAGTACGATACTCATGTTTTTCAAGACGTCAAATTCACTGCTTTAACGCATCTATGCGCTAATGTAATACTGGGGCATGATGTTTTGGGTGAGCATGAACGAGTGGAAATAGCGTTTAATGGTGCACATCCTCCACTCAAATTATGTAGTCTTGCTGCCGCGTCGGTGCCTCCACCCTCTCTATTTTCCTACCTCACGCCTGACTGCCGACCAATCGCAGATAAATCTCGACGATATTCGCTATCAGATTCAAAATTTATAGATTCTGAAATCTCTCGTCTTCTCAAGGAGGGTATCGTCGAACCCAGCATTTCTCCATGGCGTGCCCAGGTTCTCGTCACAACGAACGAACGACAGACACAAAAAGAGAATGGTTGTCGATTATTCTCGGACGATAAACAGATTTACTCTTCTCGATGCCTATCCATTGCCCCGCATTGATGAGATGGTTAAAGAGATCTTCCAATATGGATTCTACAGCACTCTAGACCTGAAAAGTGCGTACCATCAGATAGCTCTCAAAGAAGAAGAGAGAATATACACTACATTTGAAGCGAATCAAAGACTGTACCAGTTTCGTAGAATACCTTTTGGAGTCACCAATGGCGTTGCGAGTTTTCAGCGTGTTATCGATGACGTTATTGTTAAGGAAAACCTAAGAGCTACCTATGCCTATATTGATAACGTCACTATTTGTGGCCGTACTCAGCAGGAGCACGACAGGAATCTTGATTGTTTTCTCGCTGCTTCCAAGAAATACAACCTTACATTTAATACAGATAAAAGCGTGTTCTCTGCCCAATCAATCAATCTTCTTGGTTATTGTGTTAGCAAGGGCACTTTGAAGCCAGATCCTGAACGAATAAAACCATTGCTGGAGCTACCGCTCCCATCAGACCTTCCGTCGCTCCGTCGAACATTAGGCATGTTCTCTTACTACTCACAGTGGATCCCTCATTTCTCGGAAAAGATTCATCCTCTCACTCGATCTACAGAATTCCCTCTTTCCAGTGATGCAAATACTGCATTTCAGTCATTGAAGCAAGACATACGGAATGCAGTGGTGATGGCTATAGACTCTAGTTCTCCATTCGTTGTTGAGACTGATGCGTCTGAACATGCGATAGCCGCTACTCTAAATCAAATGGGACGGCCTGTCGCATTCTTCTCCAGAACGCTCTCAAAATCAGAGCAACATCACTCTGCCATAGAAAAAGAAGCTTATGCCATTGTTGAGGCATTGCGGAAATGGAAGCACTATCTCCTTGGGCATCACTTTCAGCTCGTTACAGATAAAAAATCAGTGGCATTTATGTTCAACAACAGAGAGACTGGAAAGATAAAGAATGAAAAGATAATGAGATGGCGCTTGGAACTGTCATCCTACTGCTACGACATCGTTTATCGACCTGGTAGAGATAATGTAGCCGCGGATGCACTGTTACGCAGTCATTGTTCGGCTACGGGAACTGATCTATTATATCAATTGCACGATTCTCTCTGTCACCCTGGAGTAACTAGAATGGCCCATTTCATCCGTTGCCGCAATCTTCCTTACTCAATGGATGATATAAAGAAAATGACAGCTTCTTGCTCTCTATGTGCGCAACTCAAGCCTCGATTTTATAAACCACCAGCAGATCATCTAATTAAAGCAACTCAACCATTCGAGAGGCTCAATATTGATTTCAAAGGTCCTCTGCCTTCTTCAACTGGTAACAAGTACCTTCTCGTAATCATTGACGAATTCTCACGGTTTCCTTTTGCTTTCCCTTCCCCCGATCTATCTTCATCTTCGGTCATCAAGTCCTTACGCCAATTGTTCTCCATTTTTGGCATGCCAGCATTCGTGCATAGTGACCGGGGGTCTTCCGTTATGTCACATGAACTACGGAAATTCCTCCATGAGAGGAGAGTGGCTACCAGCCGTACCACTCCATACAACCCACAGGGTAATGGTCAAGTCGAGCGCTATAATAGCATTATTTGGAAGGCCGTATCTTTAGCTGTGAAATCCCGAGATTTGGATAGCTCTCAATGGGAAGCTGTACTCCCGGACGCCTTACATTCTGTTCGATCCTTGCTCTCAACTACCACTAATATGACACCTCACGAACGATTCTTTGGATTTCCTCGTCGATCATCCTATGGCAGTGCTATACCAACATGGTTGGTTTCACCGGGGAGGGCTCTCCTCAAAAGACACGTACGTCATCATAAAGACGACCCATTGGTCGACGAAGTAGAGATATTAGATGCTAATCCACAATATGCGCACGTACGTCTACAGGATGGACGGGAGACCACGGTTTCCGTCAGGCATTTACCACCAGCCCCGCAAGAAAATGTCCGTTTGGATGCAGATGCAGAACCTGTGATCTCTACATCCAATGAACAAAGGCAAGAAACTTTGACAAAGAACGATCCCCCGGATCTACCGTCAACTAAAAGCCCGAACTCCCCTGTACACATGGATGTGGAGAAAGGTATGGAAGATGAGCAACGACACATCACCAAAAACAGTAGTCCATCAATTGATGTTCCAGTCAATGCTGAAGACATCCCGTTACGTCGATCTCAGCGCCGCAGGAAAGCGCCGGATATTTTAGATTTGTAAGATATGTACTGTAATGTAATTCGTCTCATATTTTAGATTTGTAAGATGTGTACTCTAATGTAATTCGTCTCATATTAATTTTTGAGAAAATTTATGTTTTGCCTTTTGGGAGGGGTGAATGTTGTAAATTTAACTTTACTTACTTTTGCTAACTGCTATTATGTTTTCATTGTGTTTAATTATTATTTCTGTTCTGTTTCAGATGTAATCTCGATTATGAATTATGTTTGCATTAGTTGAATAAAGCCTCTAAACGTTGAATTCATTGGCCTTTTCATAACACTCCCCTCACCCGCTCGTCTGTACCATCCAGCAAACCTTCCACTTTTTAACGACCTTCCAACGCAAGACAGTCGCATTCTGCTGGGTCCCGGCTCATGTCGGCATCCAGGGTAACGAGGCGGCGGACCGCACAGCAAAGACGGCCTGCTCACTGCCGGTCTCCCCCCGACCCCTCCCCTTCTCCAACTTCTTCCCGACTTTCCGCTCCATATGGCAGCGGGAATGGGACCAGGCCACACAAAATAAACTCCACACGATCAAGCCACAAATAGGATACTGGGCCTCCTCATTCCACCGGTCCCGCCATAAAGAAGTAATCCTAGCCCGTCTCCGCCTAGGCCACACCCGCATCACCCACGGACACCTTATGGCGAAATCGCCAGCCCCCCTTTGCCCTACCTGCCATACCCCTATCACTGTCATACACCTCCTGGTGGAATGCCCAAAGTTGTCCGCTCTTCGTCGCAGGTGTTTCCCTCTCTCGGCCGAAAATCCCATACCCGACCGCCTACGATCCATACTCGCCGACGGCCCCCACTTTTCAACGGAAGCGATTCTCTTCTTCCTTACTCACTCCCATCTGCTCCATCGCATCTAAAACCGTACCCCTCCTACTCCACTATCCAGCGACTGACCCTTACTCATTCCCCTAGTCTACCACCCCCAGCACAGTAACATCACCCACTCACTGCCTCGCCGAGATATGTACCGCTCTCTTTAGGTACGAATCGGTGGTAAATCAGAGAGAGGAAAAAAAAAAAAAAATTACTAGATGATCACACAAGTAGTTAGAAAAGAAAAATAATTGTTCAAATCAAAATGAAGATTCTTCGTTATAAGTCATCGCTGCTTTCCATTTAAACTCAACAAAATTCATGACACTTCATTTATTCTTGCTCTGTGTATTTGAGATTTTGGTAATTATTTGTTTTTTGACCCAGTCCCTTTTTATAATGAGAGCAAACGTTTCTGGTCAATTTTGAGGTGTTCTGCACGAATCTGCCATCCGTTTCCTGTGCAAATGCGTAGTTTTCGAGATATCGTCATCTTGAAAACTACGCATTTGCACAGGAAACGGATGGCAGTTTCGTACAAAACACCTCAAAATTAACCAGAAAAGTTTGCACTCGTCATTTTCGTTTAAACTAATGAATTTAAATGAAAATATCATGACAACCTAACCAATCATCAAGGGCGTACAGTTGACCTAACTGGTGTAACGTACTGAACTGTCCGCAAAACATTAGGACCGATCAATTTGTGATGCGTGATCCCCGAGACCTAAATTATACAAATGATAATGTAATAACATGTGCCAACCTTGCATGGGTAGTCCGCTAAATTTTGCGTGCCCTTAAACTGAAATGACACACGGTTATTTTTAAGATTTTTTTACGGCACTTAAAGACCTTCTGGTCTTTTGTTAAAATATAAGCACTATTGCATTTAGGGCAGGTCACGGATGTCTTAATTATTCTGTGATTGAAAAAAAGGTCTAAACTCTTGTCTTCATCGAGGGCAATATGGCGGATCACGTCTTAAAAATCAAATATGCATAACTGACATGTCATACTTCGTCACAAAAAAATAAACTGAACAGACAAAAAATTGCTAAAAATGATTTACTTGTAAAACAGGACAAATTGAATTACGAAGTAGCCAGAATCACCAAATATACCAAAAAAGGTAGCCAAAATAAGCAAATTAACCGAAATTTATATATATACATAGAAAGAAAATATTTTTTTTATAAAAAAGTGCATTTTATATAAATTTGCACAAGATAATATATATATTTTCTTATTCAGTTTTGATTGGTTATTCAATATATATTGCTGTTATAGCTGGGTGTGACTGGGTCAAAAAACGAATATTAACCGAGATTTTTCATCATGAAAAGAAGTTTTTCAGCGTTTGATGGCAGCAGTTGATTCCTATTGTCTGCATAGACTCACCCAGCTACACTGAATAACCTTTCAGAGGCAACAGAACTGGGAGGTGCACAGAGGTATTTCAGGACCATTGGTTTTAATGAGGCCAAATGGGGCAAGTTCATACGCCACCAGTCCAATGGAGGGCATTATTATACGTTTTTTAGAATTACATGTAATGGATTAGGCATGGCTTGCCATCAATATGTTGTACACTGCTTGTTTGAAATATATTACTCAGTATGATGAAGAATATGGGCTTGTAAAGTGATTATGAACACACACATGCACTTGTTAGTTGTTACTCTTGCAACACCCACGCAACGATTGAGAGCAAAACAAGGTGACACGTGGGTATCATTGCCAGATCAGTCCTGCTATTTGTCTGGGAATAACAAGGTGAAAATCTGGATGTTTCTGAAATTTCTAGATTAGTTATTATTTAAAGCTAATATAATATATTTCACAACGTGAAGCTATTTTAATGTAACAGTGTTCAATCGTTAATTGTGAATACGTAAAAATTATTATGAATAAGTTAGTACTAAGCAATCAGATATTTGTTAATAATAATTTTTATCATGAAAATTTATAGTAAGTTATGGTATTAAAATGTATACACACACACACACACACACACACACACACACAGCTTACAACACAGTGTGAGCGCACACGTGATACCTTCCTAGCAGCCGTACAATGACTAAAAGGAAGAATAATGTAGTTTTAGTTAGATCTGTTTTGCACTGACACAGATGTTTTGCTCTATTATTGAATAATGCTACTGCTAGCTAGTTTACTTACCTATTAGCCATATGAAAGAATATATAGTATATACTTATATTTCAAATTGAGTCATATTAAAAATTATTAATTAGATATCTGATATTTTAAAACTACCAGATATCTGGCTATCTGGTAAAATCACTATCTGGCACATCCTTAATAAAAGCTGCCAAAAAGAATATGGCATAGGCACTAGAAATTATTTTTAATAAATCATTGATATGTACTGAAATTCCAGAGGATTGGAAGAAAGCAAATGTGGCTCCAATCTTTAAAAAAGGAAATAGAAACTTGGCAAAAAACTACAGACCCATCGGCCTCACCTCCATTATTTGCAAATTACTCAAAAGTATCATTAGAGGTAAAGTTACTGAGTGCTTTGAAGAGTGCAACCTTATAAATGATAGCCAGCATGGCTTTCGAAATAGAAAGTCCTGTCTAACCAACTTGATTGAATTTTATGATGGAGTCCTATTGCATTTGGACAATAAAGAGCCAGTAGATATAGTATACTTAGATTTTGCAAAGGCATTTGATACTGTTCCTCATGCAAGATTGTTGGTAAAAGTTAGAGCCCATGGTATAAGAGGTCATATAGCTGACTGGATAGAAGAATAGCTGAGAAACAGAAAACAGAGTTCATCTAAATGGAAATAAGTCTACTTGGAGACCTGTATTGAGCGGAGTCCCACAGGGGTCTGTGCTGGGACCTCTGCTTTTTGTTGTCTATATAAATGATCAAGAGAAGGGCCTATCATGTAAAACCAAAATTTGCTGATGATACAAAATTAGGCCATAATGTTAAGTCAGTAGCAGGAACAATGACAATACAAAAAGACTCAGAGTAACAGACTGGGCAGATAAGTGGGAGATGAAATTTAATGTTGATAAGTGCAAGGTTATGCATATTAGGCCAAAAAATCCAGAATTTGAATACAATATGAATGGAATTTGGATTAAAAATGATGATAAAGAGAAAGACTTGGGTGTCACTGTGACTGCCTAATGAACTTAAACCCTCAAATCACTGTATGGTAATCAGAAATAAAGCAAATGCTAGACTCAATCTCATGCAGACACACATTGAATACAAATCACCCAATATTATAAAGCAACTATACATTTCATATGTGAGGCCCCTCCTCGAATACTGTATTCAATTTAATAGTCCCTATTTGATACAAGATATTGAAAAACTGGAAAAAGTACAGAAACAAGTAACAAGAATGATCCCCTCTCTAAGACAATTGACATATAAGGAAAGACTGGCGTATCTAAACATGTTCTCATGAAAAAGGAGGAGGTTAAGGGGTGATATGATAGAGGTGTATAAAATGATAAAAGGGTTGGATAAGATAGATTTTAGTCTCTTTTCATTAAAGATCACAATAACCAGACTAGAGGTCATAGTATGAAATTATTTAAGCCAAGATGTAGAACAAATTTAAGAAAACATAGTTTTACAAACAGGGCTGTGGAGTTGGCACATAAAAAACCGACTCCGACTCCTCAATTTTTTGTCTATCCGACTCCGACTCCGACTCCGAAGGTATATTAATTCTAAATCTGCTATGATGATAATTACACAAGAGGCATTTCATCACCACCACGTGAAGCATCATCATCTGTGGTCATTGTTACGGTAACTTTGTCTGTAGTAAAGAATCTTGTAAGTGGTGCTTGTCGTTCAGTAGATTTCTGATCTTTTGTTAACTTTGAAGTAGTTGGAAGGTTTTTATTACTATCTTTCTCAATGACAACTTCTAAAATTTTGGGATGGAAACACTGCAAATGTCTTTTCAAATTTGATGCTCTGGTTGGTGCATTTTTATCAGAGCCAGTAAAACCACTGATTTTTGCTTCACATAATTTTTCATCATCATCATCTTCTATCATACACTGACACACGAAATGTTTCCCATCTGTGGTTATTGTAAAATATAAAAAGACTGCAGACTTTGTTGGAAGTGTCTTTGCCACTGTAAAAGGGGTTTTAGACTTGAAAGTTAAAAACTTATGAAATTTAGAAAGAACTCGAAATTAAATGAGTATTAAAAATAAAAAATATTATCTGAAAAGAAAAAATGAATTAATGGCATTAGTGTCTGAAATGGAAAACATTGTGTTTATTATTTAAGTGGTTTAACCACCATAGCTGCCAGTGATATCACACACAAAAACATATTTTATTAAAATTTATATTGAGGTCGGAGTCGGTACATTTTTACCGACTCCGACTCCAGCACCACCAAAATTGCTTCCGACTCCGACTCCGACTCCACAGCCCTGTTTACAAATAGAGTAATTAAGTTTTGGAACAGTCTGACAGAAGAAGTGGTGACTTCAGATACACTTGATTCTTTCAAAAGAAGGTTGGATAGTTTGATGTCTGCAAGGGACATCTGGTGATAGTGTTTAAGCCCATTTTTATTGCATGAATAGTACTACAGGGTGTCCCGTAAGTCTGGACCCATAGGGATTTATAATATATTTTTTTATTGTTATTATTATTATTTTATTATTATTATTTTTTTATTATTTTTTATTATGATTTTTATTTGTGGGGCCACTTGAAAGCCAAAGTGTACGAGGTCAAACTTCAAAACATTTTCCACCTTAAAGCACGCATTGTGGAGGCGTGTCAAGAAATTTCTGCGACTGTGATTCAGAAAGTGCTGTCGCAGTGGAGATTGCGTCTTCAACTATGTGTGCGACACAACGGCGGACACTTTGAACAGATTATGTAATAAATTTTTGGACTATTTTGTAATTTTATTATTTTTCCCCTATGGGTCCAGACTTACGGGACACCCTGTAGTTTATTTCATATATATTATGTGTATTTAGGTGATAGATCCCACAGCTCAACACAAGTGTTGTGGGATATAGGGAGGCAGCATCTTGGGTTAGGGGATACTCTCTGTCCTTACACACCCCATTTAAAGAGATTCCTCTGCTGAGCAGTGCCCCTCATAGTACTGTGAGGTATTGAAAAACTCATGATCTTCACTTGCCCCACAAACACCTTTAAATGGGAGACCCAAAATGGGTGCACACATATTTCTACATTACTGTACACAGTCTTTACAGCCACACCTACACTTTTCCTCCTAAGTATATATATTGTAGTACAGTGAGGCCTTGCATAACGAATGCCTTAAATAGCGAATTTTTGCTTAACAAATTACCAGGGCTGTGGAGTCGGTCAATTTTGAGTGGAGTCGGAGTCGTGGAGTCGGTCAATTTTGAGTGGAGTCGGAGTCGTGGAGTCGGTCAATTTTGAGTGGAGTCGGAGTTGGAAGTGCATAGTTGGATGGAGTCGGAGTCAGTGCAAATCCTTCAATTATAACCATAGCAGCCTAGGGCTAGGCCTAGCTCAATTTTATGAATAAAATAGATTTAACCTAGTGTTTTAATATATAATATAATATATAAATAATATATAATATATAAATAATATACAGGGTGTACATAAAGTCAGGATCTATTTTTGTGAAGCACTTGGAAATTATATGGAATTCAATCATAAAATGATAAAGTGGTAACATTTATTAAATAATTAAGAGTAGGATTCGACGTGATGCCCATCAGTATCCCTGCACAGCTCAAATCATTCTGTAGCATTTCTAAACACATTCTGGAGCATTTGCAGGGTTATGTTATCTGCAGCAGTTCGTATATGTGTATGTAAGTTTTCAAGACTCTTAATCTTCGTCTGATAGACGTGCGATTTGATAAAGCCCCATGCAAAGAAATCTAAAGGGGTTAAATCTGGTGATCTCGCTGGCCAAGGTCTGTTGCTTCCGCGTCCGATCCAGCGATTTGGAAAACGTCCATTTAGATAATCCTGAACAATTTTGGCATAGTGACAAGGAGCACCATCATGTTGATAGATGACGGTACTAACAATCCTATCCCCAATCAGCAACATGTCCAGATAAATAAGCCCCGTAACTGTAGCTTCAGCAAAGAAAAAAGGACCATAAACCTTAGATTTTGTTAAACCCATCCAGACATTAACTTTAGGTGAGTCTCTCCCAATTTTGGACGAAATCATTCGGTCTTTCATCTGCCCAAATTCGACAGTTATGGCGATTTACTTTTCCACACGTATGGAAAGTGGCTTCATCACTAAAGAGAATGTTGTCCATTAAATTATCACTCCAGATTTGTTCTACGAGATCAGCACACACAGCACTTCATCGAGAGAAATCTTCTCATGTAAATCATGTAAAACCTGCAAATGATAGCTTTTCTTCTGCAAATTAACTTTCAGAATTTTGTGCACAGATGACATCGGGAGGCCGAGTCTGTGTGATGCAGCATGAACAGACGTACGTGGCTCCTCAGTGATAATTCCGCGTACTGCATTCACGGTAAGATCTGACATACACGGTCATCCTGATCTTGCTTCATCATTTACAGATCCTGTTCGTTTAAATTTGTTCACCAATTTTCGTATTGTCTTGTCTATTGGCCCCGGCTTATGAAATCTCCTCCTAAACTTCTCTCTGATGTCATTGTATTTCTTTCCCGTGATTCGCCAAATTACTATTGCCACACGCTCTTCTGTATTCATTCTAAGGGCTTCTGAAAAGAAAAATAGAAAAAAATAATTATTTCACAAAAATAGATCCTGACTTTATGTACACCCTGTATAATATATAATATATAAATATAAATAATATATAAATATAGTTGCTTATAATTAATAAGGATTATAATTGATTAATTAACATAATTAATAATAAGGAAATTTAAAAATTTGTACTAGCAACCCTAAATCTTTTTCAGATTTTTAGATTTCAATTTGATAATTTTGATAAGCATCACTGAAAGAAGATTTAATGGAAGCGATCCTTTTTTTAAGAACAAATTCAGTTTAGGTTAGTATATTTTGTTACGGATGTTTATAATAATACAAACACATCTTATTAATTTGCTAAACCAATAATAATCTTATTTTGTTTAAGCTTCAATCAGTTTGTATTTTGGGATTTATTGTAATTTTTTAATAAAGAGAAAAAAAGGCATTAAGGCATAGTTATAGCCACTAAGTAACCTGATGAGTCATGTGGTGGTGACGAAATGCCTTGTTTATGAATCTCCATTGGCCTAATAAAGCTAATCGTAATCAATTTGGCCTTAACATTCCATCGGAGTCGGAATTATGCAAGTCAGATTTCTGGAGTCAGAGTTGGAATGTTAAAATTTTTGGAGTTGGAGGGTCATTCCATGTCAAGTCAGCCACCTAAACACACCCCTTTCAATTTTGCTCATACTTGGCACAATAGCAGATATACATGCCAAACTTAAATTCCCAAATTATTAGAGCTGACTGACCTTTGGTTACTGAGATACAAGGTCACAAAGTTGTGACATTTTGACCTTTTTTGCGTTAAATGACTATTTTCAAAATGGTGTAACTAAAAAACTATTAAAGCTAGAGCATTGATTTTGGTCTCATTTTAAAGCTCTTTAGTAGCCCCTTGTTTATTGTCTCTTGTTAAATATCTCTACTGTGAAAAATAAAAAAAATCCCTTCAAAAGTTGACCTTTGACCTTGAATAAAAAAAAAATACCTTCTCCTAAAAAATTCAATTTTTTTACATTAATACCTTGAGTCATGTACAACAAAATCCCAAGAAGCTGTAAGTGGCTGATAACTAGTTCAATGTATAAAAAATAATGAATTCAAGCAACATTTTGAAAAAAGTCATTTTATACAAAAATTGTCAAAAAGTCATGACTTTGTGACCTTGTATGTCAGTAACCATTTTTGTCTAAGGTCAGCTCAATCTCTTACAAATACAACCCATATCTACATACTATCTGCAGCCTTCTACAAACAAGCAAATGCTTATTTTTAAATATTTGTTCTTTACCCACCTCACCTGTATGTTGTGCATGTATGTGATGGTTTTCAGTAGTTGACAAGATTCTTGTGGGCCACCCAATTTATTGTGATTTCTAGAAGAGAAAACAATTTTTAATGTATACCTAGATAGCTACCTAATTAACAAATACAAGTAACATATTAAAATGTACATACAATATGTATAGGTATAGTGCTCATTGATTTCCATTTATCACAACTTAAAATGTATGCAGTGTATATATAGTTACATGACCATTTTAATTTTGAATTCTTACCTTTCTGTGCTGTAGATCTGCCAAAGCTTTGGATGCCTTCAAAGTAACTTCTTTGCAAATCCTGTATGTTCGTCCATTAGTAGTAGATGCCTCAACTTGTGTTAGAATATCTGAATATGGTAAGATTAATTCATCTGGTCGACCAGGATACACAAATGATGGGTTTGGGCCATGAGGATGAAGGAATGTGACTTTTACTTCTCTATTCTCTGGTATCTTTTCCAGCACATATGCCACCCACCAATGGCCATCATATGCAGCAGTAACAAAACCATGTATTTTCTCCTCAGTCACAACTTCTTCCTTTTCAGTAACTTTCTCAATATTTGAATAATCTGATAATGAATAATGTTTAACCTTAAGAGAAGTCAATGAAACTGGCTGTAAATGGTGTAATTTCTGTGTACCAGCAATAGTCCTTGCAGTTGAGTGTCTTTCTTGGAGAAGTTGGCTTTCCTCTTCATGCTCTTTATTGGTTGAAAAATGACATTTTATATTTACAATATTTTCACTTGCAAATGTATATAACTGTTCTGCAGTAAGGATCTGTTCATCATAAGGTCGTTGTAGACTAGCTTTTGCAGCTAATCTCTTAACTGTGCCTCCAACACCATCACAGGGTCCCTTTCCATGACTTGTTGCAAAAAAATTCCATTCTGCCTCAATTCCAAAATCATCTCTGTGATGGCAAAGATTCAAAAAGTTTTTGCAGTTCTTATACTGTCCTGCACACCCATCTGAAAAGTAAATTATTTTGTGGATGGAACCGATGGATGAGATATTATCTTTTAGGAATTTTATCAGATGCTTTTGAAACAAATGTACAGCAACTGTGTTATGGATGTTACACTCTGAAATAATAACAAAGCTAAGGTGAGCAATCTCATCTTCCTTTTTATAGTAAATAACAAATGGATGTAGAGTAGCCATCTCATTGTTCCAGTGAAAGCTCTGAACCTCATCTTGAAGAATAAAGGAATAATTTTCAGCAAAATCACACACAGCAAGGACCTCACCATCTTTCAAAGACATTTTTGTTTCACGGTAATAAGTTGCTTGCATCTTTGTCTTGAAGTCATGTATCTGGTATTCTTTCAGTTGGTTACAGAATTGGTCAATATATTCATCTGTATTCAGTTCTACTGATTCAAGATTTGACCGATCTGTATTGGTCCACTTTTTAAAATTTATGATATCAATGAAGTTGTTTGTAAATATGTCCAGTAGTCTGTTTTTTAAATCTGATGGATCTCCACATTGTTCACATTGTCTGAGGCAGCATTTCTGTGAGGCAGGATTGCATTCCATAAAGGCAACACAATGACGTACATTCTTAATAGGTGTGTCATCATTTGCAGTTAGTTTTTCTAATTCAGCTCCTACAAACATAAGTTTGGCATTCTGATGAATTGTACAGACACATACTGAGTGAGTTCCTGTTGCTCCAGCAATAACACACTGCTTTGGACGCAATTCTGCAAATTTACTGAATCCCACCTTAACCAAAGGATTTCTTTCTTTGAAAATATGATAGGCTTCTTTTAAATTGCAAAGTAAAAGATGCTTTTGCAAATGTATCCTTCCTCTTTCATTGTCAATGATACTACAATAGTCTTTCTTTCCTGGCATTGTTCTACTGATGTCTTCTGAAAGATAAAATGCTTTAATAGCGTCAACAGTATCCTGTTTAATTCTTTTCCCACCCTTTGGATTTGGGTCTGAAAGGACACCTTTTTCTTCAACTATTTTTTTAGCAATAGATGCTGTATGCCTTGTTGTGTTAAATTCTGAAGCAATTTTCCTAATGCTCCAACTTTTGGGCAATACAGTGAGGATTTTTATTTTATCACTTCTTTTAGTATTTTCATTTTTGAATTTTTCCTTGAGTTGATTTATTATTTCTAAACAGTCTACATCTCCAGATGGCTCCTTAAATTGTGAGTCAGAAATCTCTTTTCCTGCAACTGTTTCCATTCTCTTCTTAACTGTCTCTGTCACCTTGCTTAGTTTTTTAGCTCCATATGACTTTTGCTCTACAAGCTTTCTCTTTTTTATGGGTGATTCACCAATTGAAACAAAAGAAGCATTCAAAGTACACATCTCATGGTTTTGCTCTGAAGTTGATGCATCACTATTGTCAACATTTTCAATTTTCTCAAGATCTTCAGGTGGTTCACTACTACAAGAAGAATCATCATTTATGTCTGAATTCAAAGTGCCTATTCCTTTCTCAGGCAAGGACTCAAGATGTTCTCTACACTGCTTACAAAGTCTGTGATGTAGTGTTAAGTGCAGATCGGGAAACTTATTTACAAGTTCCTGTGGTACAATTCTCAAACTCTTCTTTCGACACTGACCTTTGTGACGCAGCAAAGGATCAGCACACTTCTGTTTCAGTTTTAAATGTTCCATGTTTGTACTCTGAAATCACAAAAGCACAAAGAAAATCCTGAAAAGAAAACAATGAACAATTAATGAATTATTAAATAAATTTTTATACATGTATTTAGTAAAAATAAATTAACTTTAACTTGAAGTCAGGAGTCAACTCTGTAAAGTTGACAGTACTTATATACTAGTTGGGCCTTTGGATCAGCGCTACTCCAGTAGATTTGGGGCTGTCGAGGGGTTTAACCCTGGTTGTCTTTTAAAAGACTTCTTTTGGCACAGGTCACAAAAAGGTTTTTGAACTAATAATGTTAAGTTGAACTAAGTCTTCACTGACACTATATCAGAACAGAACTTTTAAATAAATGAACTGACAAAAAAAATCTAAAATTGAAGAATGATGCCAACTTCATTTATTTTTTATACATTGAACTAGTTATCAGCCACTTACAGCTTCTTGGGATTTTGTTGTACATGACTCAAGGTATTAATGTAAAAAAATTGAATTTTTTAGGAGAAGGTATTTTTTTTTTATTCAAGGTCAAAGGTCAACTTTTGAAGGGATTTTTTTATTTTTCACAGTAGAGATATTTAACAAGAGACAATAAACAAGGGGCTACTAAAGAGCTTTAAAATGAGACCAAAATCAGTGCTCTAGCTTTAATAGTGTTTTAGTTACACCGTTTTGAAAATAGTCATTTAACGCAAAAAAGGTCAAAATGTCACAACTTTGTGACCTTGTATCTCAGTAACCAAAGGTCAGTCAGCTCTAATAATTTGGGAATTTAAGTTTGGCATGTATATCTGCTATTGTGTCAAGTATGAGCAAAATTGAAAGGGGTGAGTGCAAAAAGTGCCATTTTGTGGCCGAGTTGACATGGAATGACCCTGGAGTTGGAATCGGCAAATTTTATCACCGACTCCACAGCCCTGCAAATTACCTCCATAAGGCTCCATTGATTTAAATAATGATTTTACCTTACAGAACGAATTTGGTAACGAAAAACGTAATAACACTTTTTCTGTTCAGTTGGAGGTTGGTAGCTGTCGTGAGTAGTTGTGTACAACACAATTGCTCACTACTAAATTTTAATTTATTAGCTTTATAAGTGTATAAAACGTGTAGTCATGGCCCCTAAAAGACCTTCATCATCTGCTAATGCTCCAAAGAAATCCAGGAAAACTATCAGTCTCCAGATGAATTAGGACATTATTAAAAAAAGTGAATCTGGAACGAGCACCAAAGATCTTGCTGCTGAATATGGATTGTCTGCCAGTACAGTTTCAACGATTTTTAAGAAGGAAGAAATTATGAAAACTAAAGTAAGTGATGCTACAAGTAGACTTATTAAAGGAAGGGAAGCTATTGCTGAAATGGAGAGAGTTTTACTGATATGGATTAGAGAAAAGGAAATGAAGGGGGAATCCATTACTAAGGCATTCATTAGTGACAAGGCAGTGCAAATATATGAACAAATTAAGGAATCCCTTCCAGCATCAGTTGAAAGATATGAATCATTCAATGCAAGTCGTGGGTGGTTTGAAAATTTCAAGAGAAGGTCAGGAATTAAGAACATTATAAGGCATGGTGAGGCTGCAAGTGCTGATACTGAGGGAGCAAAGGAATTTAAAATAGAATTTGCAGAACTACTTGAGGAGGAGGATTATTTGCCTCAACAAGTTTTTAACGCTGATGAAACTGGCCTATTTTTGAAAAAGCTACCGAACAGAACCTACATTACTAGAGAAGAGTCCAAACTGCCTGGCCATAAACCAATGAAAGACCAGTTTACTTTACTTATGGCTGGGAATGCATCAGGGGACCTGAAGATTAAGCCTATGCTTGTGTATCATTCCCAAAATCCCAGGATATTCAAGCAGAAGAAGGTGAACCCATTTAAAAAATGGGTAAACAAGCGCAAAAAGGGTCAAAATTTGGGCTCTGGAACGAATTACTGAAAATCCCATTAAACTAATGCATTGCATAACAAATTTTTCAGTTAATGAGTGACCTTCTGGAATGAATTAAATTCATTATGCAAGGCCTCACTGTATATATGGTCAGGGCTGTGGAGTTGGAGTCGGAAGCAATTTTGGTGGTGCTGGAGTCGGAGTCGGTAAAAATGTACCGACTCCGACTCCGACTCCGACTCCGACCTCAATATAAATTTTAAGAAAATATGTTTTTGTGTGTGATATCACTGGCAGCTATGGTGGTTAAACCACTTAAATAATAAACACAATGTTTTCCATTTCAGACACTAATGCCATTAATTCATTTTTTCTTTTCAGATAATATTTTTTATTTTTAATGCTTATTTAATTTCGAGTTCTTTCTAAATTTCATAAGTTTTTAACTTTCAAGTCTAAAACCCCTTTCACAATGGCAAAGACACTTCCAACAAAGTCTGCAGTTTTTTAATATTTTACAATAACCACAGATGGGAAACATTTCGTGTGTCAGTGTATGATAGAAGATGATGATGAAAAATTATGTGAAGCAAAAATCAGTGGTTTTACTGGCTCTGATAAAAATGCACCAACCAGAGCATCAAATTTGAAAAGACATTTGCAGTGTTTCCATCCCAAAATTTTAGAAGTTGTCATTGAGAAAGATAGTAATAAAAACCTTCCAACTACTTCAAAGTTAACAAAAGATCAGAAATCTACTGAATGACAAGCACCACTTACAAGATTCTTTACTACAGACAAAGTTACCGTAACAATGACCACAGATGATGATGCTTCACGTGGTGGTGATGAAATGCCTCTTGTGTAATTATCATCATAGCAGATTTAGAATTAATATACCTTCGGAGTCGGAGTCGGATAGACAAAAAAGTGAGGAGTCGGAGTCGGTTTTTTATGTGCCGACTCCACAGCCCTGTATATGGTTGTAAATTATGACTTGGTCTGTAATTGATATGGACCATGACTTATTTTTGGTTGGCAAGGTACTGGTATTGATGGGTACTATAATGAAATTGACTGGATTCTTTAGATCGGATATATTTGCATGTCAGTTATAAATAGATATAGAGTGTAACATATTTGTGGATAGTAGCCTATTATGACTGATCCTCTGGATTCAGAGATTCTATCTTTAGTTTTAAATTGACAATTAATTAGTTTTGTAAAAATTGGTTGTTGCCAATGTACAGGCAGTTTTTACATAGTGGAGCCACCTCGATGGGCCAAAGTGGCCCCTAGTGTGCCCACTATAAAAATTTCTTATGTTCTTATTATCCACAAATATGTTACACTCTATATCTATTTATAACTGACATGCAAATATATCAGATCTAAAGAATCCAGTCAATTTCATTATGGTACCCATCAATACCAGTACCTTGCCAACCAATGTGTGGATGTGGATGATTTCATGCATTTAGCTGTCTCCGATAAATTTTTTGTTTATGTAACACATCAGCCTAAATACCAAAATGATCGAGTGTGGGCCACAACACCAAATGAAATCGATGACGAATTATCAAAAAGTCCAGACTGTGTTGGTGTGTTTGTTTTGTTCACTGCAAAGAAGCTCATGTGGGTGCTGAAGCCAAATGGTCAGAGTTGGGATGGACAGTATTTTTGAGATATTATTCTATCCCAGCATGTCATTCCTTTCTTAAGAAACCCAAACAATGTTATGGATGTCGATCAGGTCACACTTCTGCACGATAAGGCCCCCTGCTTTAAGCCATTAGCCACTCAACAGTTGTTGTGGAACCATGAGATCAATTTCTTTGGAAATGAAGAATGGCCAGGAAATTCTCCTGACCTGAACGTCTGTGAACACATTGGATCAGTTATAAAGGACAAGGTTGAATGTCTCTTGTTTCAAGAACCTGCAGCAAATTGATTTTTGAAGGATACGATGATGCAACACATTGAAACTGTTTTAGCAAATTTGTGTAATGATCAAGATCTATTCACGTCACTTTTGGCAAGCTACCCAAAGCGAATTCAGGCTGTCTTGGAAGCCAATGGCAGGAACACCAAGTTTTAATTGTTTCTCATTAAATGCAGGATTAAATTCTCTTTTGTAAGGTATGTTTAGTTTTACTGTACTTCTAATGGTTTAGGCCATGGGCAGGGGGGCTAAGGTTTATTGGAGCCCTGTATATGGTTGTAAATTGTGACTTGGGTTTAAACACTGAATGATGCTGGTTTCGAACATTTCAAGGTTTATTCTCTTATCCTTAACTTGCCTGAAATGTGACAGTGAGTGCCTAATACGAAAAGATCAGAAGATATTTAGGTGAAATAACCAATATTAACCTGTTAGGTCAACTGAATGCCCGGTTAGGTCAACTGAATGCCCGGTTAGGTCAACTGAATGCCCGGTTAGGTCAACTGAATGGCCAGTTTGGTCAACTGAATGGCCAGTTTGGTCAACTGAATGGCCAGTTTGGTCAACTGAATGGCCAGTTTGGTCAACTGAATGGCCAGTTTGGTCAACTGAATGGCCAGTTTGGTCAACTGAATGGCCAGTTTGGTCAACTGAATGGCCGGTTTGGTCAACTGAATGGCCGGTTTGGTCAACTGAATGGCCGGTTTGGTCAACTGAATGGCCGGTTAGGTCATCTGAATGCCCTTGATGATTGGTTAGGTTAAGTTGTGATATTTTCATTAGTTTAAATAAAAATGACATTTGGTACTCCTGATAATACGTAAGTACCCAACTTTCAACGTATTGGTCACACAGCACCCTTCCCACATTACATTAAATTTGGAAAACAAAGCCACTCGGCCTATCGAGGTACTGTAATCCAAGTCATGAGCTACATATTTTTAATAATAATAAAATCTTGCAAGATGTCAAACTCAAAATGGCTAATTAACATACAACTATTTACTACCACCATAGTAGCCTATATAACTGAGGCAAAGAATATACACTACATACAATCTATAAACTATCTCTTTCACTCATGAAAGTGTCTAAATTTTTCTTAAAATTAACTAATGAGCTACTGTTTATCACATCAGTAAAGATTCGGTAGAATACATACACCCAAAACTAGTGATGAAAGTAGGTTTTTCTGGTGTATTTCATGCTGTTTCAATTGAATCTGACCTTCATTTTTGGCCCAAATGCAGTTAAAACTAATGAAAATAACACAACTTCACCTAACTAATTGTCAAGGGCATACAGTTGACCTAATTGGGCATTTAATTAACCTAACTGGCCATTCAATTAACCTAACCAGGCATGGGTACCCCATAATGAATTTGAGACCTGGAAAAGTAAGTAGTACCCCTAATCTAACCTAGGCCTAGATGATATCCCACTGAGACTGGGAGCCAGAGCACCCACAACAGACAGCCTTTCTAAAACAACTGTTGAATTCAAATTTTAGCCACCAGACCTGTGTGGAAGTATGTGACAATGGGGAAGCCACTGATTGGCTAATGATAATAATATGACTACATACATCATGGGACAAAATGGTTTGACTAGTGAATAATAGCACTAAAATTTAATAATTTTGAAAATAAATATCTTGATAAATAGGAATTTCTGCCATTATTTCTACCAAAATGCATGACTTTGCATTTTTTAACATTGAATTCTATCTGCCATTTACTTGTCTAAGCAACTAATCTATCAAGGTCCTTTTGCATTTTATAAGAATTTTTGGAGCAAGTGTAGTTTATGTATCCCTGTGGTGCCCAGTGTAGTTTACGTTCCCCTACATTATCCTAGTGTAGTTTGTGTTCCCCAACTTTGTCTGTATATACCTAATCAAATAAAATGTTAAAACTAATGAAAATATTATGACACCCTAACCAGTCATCAATTTATAAACGTTAAAATTAATGAAAATATTATAACAACCTAACCAATCATCAATATATACAGGGCGTCCCAAAAAAATGTATACACACTTTAACAGCTGATAGCTCAATTGATGTTTCTTTCTTTCCAAGTTAAACCCATTAGAATTAATAATGGCAGTCAGACAGCTTTGAACAAAGGAAATTCATTCTAAAATGCTACTGGAAGTGTGAAAACGCAGTTGAAGTGCAAAGACAGTTTAGGAGGGAGTTTCAAACAGATCCACCAACGCGACTTACCATCACTCGAATTAGAGATAAGTTTGAAGCCGATGGAACTGTTCAGAATGTCCACAAGAAGCGTTCTGGAAGACCACGGACATCGACAAGCCCCACAAAGCAAGAAAGAGTACTGGAAACGTATCACCAAAGTCCAAGAAAATCTGTGCGGCAAGCGAGTCGTGAGGTAGGAATTTCAGAATCGTCTGTCCAACGCATTTTGAAGCACTGTCAATGGAAAAGTTACATTCCAAGATTAGTCCATGCTATTAATGAAGATGATCCGGACCGAAGAGTGGAGTATTGCGAGTGGTACTTGGCACGATGTGGATGTGGATTGGACGAAGGGGTTTCGTAGAATACCATCCGCGTTCACCAGACCTCACACCACTAGACTTTTTTTTATGGGGATACTTAAAAGACAAAGTCTACGCTATAAAACCTGCAACAGTCGCTGAATTGAGAGCAGCCATTGAACGAGAATGCACACAAATACCAAACAAAATGTTTCATGATGTTTGCGATTCCATTGCTTCGCGTTATCAGCAGTGCCTGGACCAGAATGGACGTCAGTTTGAAAACGCGTTGACAAAACAATTAAATAATGTCTGTAGATTCTATTACATTTTGAAAATGAAATGTATTTTAATAAACACTGCCTTTATAAGTATTTAAAGTGTGTATACATTTTTTGGGACGCCCTGTATATATATATATATATATATATATATATATATATATATATATATATATAGTACAGGGTGGGCAGAAAGTAGCTCCCTAATTTAAATTACATATAAATTATGTATAAATTGTGATTGTATTGTTATATTGTTATGGTGTGTTCTCTAAAGTGGTACAATTGTAACGGTAATCTTTTTTTCTCTAAAGTGTTCTCTTTGTGTTCTCTAAAGTGGTACAATTGTAACATTCATTTTTTTTCATCATTTCAGATTGAAGGGTAACATGGCTGAGCGTTTAACACTGCAGGAGCATGCCCAGTTGGCGGCACGGTACGAAGTTTGGCAATCTGTCGTTCAAGTTCAAAGATGGTGGCGGGCCATTCACGGACCACGTGCCCAAGTGGACCCAAAAACAATCAAGAACTGCCACTCGAAGCTCATGACCACGGGGTCTGTGGCAGATGTTCGAAGATGTGGTTGCCCTTCGACATCCAGGGCCCAGGAGATGGTGCAGGCAGTTCAGGAAATGTTCGCACGGAGTCCACGAAAGTCAACTCACCAGGCAGCTCGGGAAAGTGGACTCTCCCGCTACTCAGTGCGAACTGTGCTGAAGAAGGAGCTGAACTGGCGTGCGTGGAAGCCGCATTACTGCCAATCTCTCTCGGATGAGGACTGCGACATTCGCATGGAGTTCAGGGAAATCATGCTGGCCTGGCATGAAGACTGGCCCCATCTCTTCCGCAACATCCTCTGGAGCGACGAGGCGGTGTTCCACGTCGGAGGCTTTGTCAACCGCCACAATTGCCACTACTGGGCAGGAGAGGATCCCATGGTTACCGCTGAAAAATGGCAGAATCGGTTCAGTGTAACGGTGTGGTGTGGTATGACCTCAGATCAAGTTGTGGGCCCGTTCCTTCTGCGCAACACCATGAATGCTGAGCGGTACCTTGCTATGTTGCGAAACGAGGTCTGGCCGGTTGTCAGCACATGGGAGAACATCGACGATCTGATATTTATGCAAGATGGCGCCCCTCCGCACTTCGCTCTTGTTGTCCGTGAGTGGCTGGATGCCCACTTCCCTGGGCGTTGGATGGGTCGTCGTGGTCCACATCAATGGCTAGCCAGGAGCCCCGACTTGACACCGTGCGACTTCTTTCTTTGGGGGTGGGTAAAGGAAGAAGTCTACCGCACCAAACCGAGGACATTGGAAGAACTGGAGGACCGAATTCGGGAAGTCATGTCCTCCATCCCGCCGGAGTTCCTGCTAAAGTCAGTGGACGCCATTCCTGGGTGGCTCCAGAAGCTGGTGGAAAGAGTTGGAGCCCACATTGAATTTTAGAGAAAACCTACCATGTATGCCTACCTTTTCATATTATTTCTTCTGAAATAAATGGATAATATACGTATTTTTTTACCAATCCAAAATAGGGAGCTACTTTCCGCCCACCCTGTATATATATATATATATATATATATATATATATATATATATATATATATATATATATTTTTTTTTTTTTTTTTTTTTTTTTTTTAAGTTCGGAAGAACCGATTCGCCTCTATTTAAAGGGCATATCTCAGCGGAAAAACAAAGAAAAAGTGAGAGGAAAGACAGAGGAAAAAGAAAGGGTGGAGGGGACAGTCGAAGTGGAAAAAGACCAAGGATGACAAGGACTGCAGGGTCGAGCCCCATCATCCTTGGGTGCTAGGGCCGGGAGGGCGCACGTGAAACCTCCAGGAACAAGCACGTACAAACGAGCACAAAGAGCACTCAAGAGCACGAGCTTAGAACCCCCTTGCGGGGATATATATATATATATATATATATATATATATATATATATATAATATAAATTGAAGATTGATTAGGTTGTCATAATATTTTTGTTAGTTTTGATGTTTTATTTGATGGATTCATTTAAAACAAAATTTCCTAAAGATCCTAGTGTAGTTTATGTTCCCCAACTTTGACCTAGTGTAGTTTGTGTCCCCTTTTGCATCAGGGGGACATAAACTACACTTGCTCCAAATTTTCTATATTTGTAACTGGAGCAACTACTTTTGTATCATCTGCAAATTTAGAAATTTTACAAGCTACTCCTTTCTCTAAATAATTGAGATATAAAATAAAGAGTAATAGACCTAAAACTGATCCTTGTGGTACCCCACTTTTCACTTTCTGCCACCCAGATTCATGACCATTTAGAATTACTCTGTGTTCTCTGTTGGTAATTATTTTTACACCCAGTCTGTTTTATGATGATAAACTTTTCTGGTAAATTTTGAGGTGTTTTGCATGAATCTACCATCTGTTTCCTGTGCAAATGCGTAGTTTTTGAGATATCATCATCTCGAAAACTGCATTTGCACAGGAAACGGATGGCAGTTTCGTACAAAACACCTCAAAATTAACCAGAAAAGTTTGTTCTCATCATTTTCATTTAAACTAATGAAAATATCGTGACAACCTAACCAATCATCAATGGTGTACAGTTGACCTAACCTGGCATTCAATTAACCAAACCAGGCCTTCAGTTGACCTAACTGGGCATTCAATTAACCTAACAGGTTAATATTGGTTATTTCACCTAAATATCTTCTGATCTTTTCGTATTAGGCACTCACTGTCACATTTTGGGCAAGTTAAGGATGAGAAAATAATGCCGTAATTGATAAAAACATCCAATCCTTTGTCTTCATCTGGGGCACATGATGAATCAAGTATCTAAGTCAAAATCACACGAATGGCACACCATAATTCTATCACAAACACCACTAAACTGAATCCAATTAGAAAAAAAAAAATAGCCAGAACAAAACCCAACTAACTAATTAAGTCGCAGAGTAGCGAAAAAATAGCCCAATCAGGAAAAATATTTTAAGAAAAAAAGTACATTATGCCAAAACAGGAAATATATTTTATTAATCTGTTATTATTAAGTTCCCAAACAAAACTATACCATCATTGTAAAGCATTTGAACTGCATTACAGGTATATCTGACTAAAAATATTAAGTTTGAATGGGCATTAAAATGAATATTATCCGTGAACAGGACAGAGGAGTGATCATTGACAGTAATTTGAGTTTTGAAAAACCCATGGTGGAAAAGATCAACAAAGCAAATAGGATAGTTGGACTCATAAGGAGGACATTCGAATACCTGGATAAAGATATGTTTAAAACACACTTTGTTTCACTGGTTAGACCTCACTTGGAATACACAAATCAGATTTGGTGTCCATATCTCAAGAAACAGTGTCCAATGAAAATGTGCACTGGAGAGAGCCTCTAAATTGGTTCCAGGATTGAGTCACCTGTCATATTGGGAGAGATTAAGGGAGCTAGTATTATCAACACTAGCATACAGATGTGTATGGGGCAGGGTTGGCATGATTGGGCCCAATGTTTTTTTTTTTTTTTTTGAAAAAGCCCAGTCTGAAAAAACCCTATACAGTTTGGGTTTTTTCAATACAGTGGAACCTCAATATACGAACTTAATCCGTTCCTGAGGGTTGTTCTGATATCGAATTGTTCGTATATTGAATCAATTTTTCCCATAAGAAATAATGTAAATTGGATTAATCCGTTCCAGACCCCCAAAAGTTACCCCTTACGAAACATTTTTAAGTCAAAATATTGGTTAATTAAACCTGTAAAATAAGACTTACATGCATAAAATCATACATGAAACCTGTAACAACAATAAATAATGCAATATTATACAAATAAATGAAAATTTAACCTGAACTTTACCTTTGCTGAGGATTCACAAACGTTTCACGGAGCTAAAAAAAAAAGCGATGCGCACCGAATGCTGGCTGGAGAGAAACTGACCGGCTTCTTTTGGTTCGGATATGAGGGAATGGTTCGTATACAAGGACAATTTTTTCTCGAAAAAGTTGTTCGTATATTGAGGTTCCACTGTATTTTGCAAATTCTAATACTTGGAAACCTTTTTTAGTACTTTCAAATCAAGATATAAATATCTTCAGCAACTTACTGCCAATTAGTTTCAAAAATATAATGCTATCTGATAAAGGATAAAAATATAACGAGGAAAGATAAAAATAAAATGAGTTTTTAAAATTCATCAATGTAATGCAATTAACTTTCATAATGACTGATATGCTACTCTTGGATATACTAAATAGGTACTGAAAATCCTAAATAACAATGTACCACCCTTAACATTTAAACTGAGGCCTTAGCCTAACCAAAATAAATAATTTTTCCTGAGATTCAAAAAAAGAAAACTCTAATATCAAGTAAGAAAAACCTAAGACAATTACATAAGCATCGCTCTGAAAATGACTAGGAACTGGATGTCCATGATGCCTTATCTACTATTCTGGTAGCTGCCCTACCACTCAAAGTATGTACTCTCCTCTTGGGCCTCTTCTGCAAGAGATGGACTTTTATGTGCATTTTGCAGGTATTTCTGCACCTTTACAGTACCAGTTTTCCTGCCTTCTTGACACCCAGTCTGTTACGAAGTTTTGTCCAGACTATACCAAAAGTAGAGAAAATCCTTTCTATAGCTGCTGAGCTTGGAGGACAGCTCAAGAGACTATAGAAGAAGGGGCAGAAATCTACTGGTAGTTTTTTAGCTTTTTCTGTTCTCCTGCCCATCAAAGTTCACCATTTTGCAGGATTTTCTTTGTAGGCATCAACAACCTGTGAAGAAAACATCACTTTGGGAAAGTAAGATTCATCCTTAATTTTGAAGGCCATGAACCCAACTAGAAAATCTGGTTTGTTACTTGCAATCCACCCTTCCGCACTGTCTTCCTCTTCTTGAAAAAGTCCTGCACCCATTCTGAAAGGATCCATCAAATTAGCAACATAGGGTCATTCCATGTAACTGTCATCCTGAAGCCAAAATGTTAAAATTTACCAAAAAGCAACATATACATCATTGGAACCGGGAAAGTGTTTAGTTTTCAAATCTTTTTACAGATTTGAGCTATCTTTATTGGTTTTGGAGATCTGATGTTTTATGCGAAGACAAGTTATACAGTAAGCGTTAAGTGCTAAAATTTAAACCTTTAAGTTCCCAATTACTAGAAACCAAAACGTGCTGACTAAATTTTGTTATGGGATTATATAGGTACATACATGTAGTGTGTCATGCACTATCACTATTGTCTTCATGTACCCAATTAAAATATTTATAGGTAGCTTAGCTGGGTAATTCTATGAGAAATAGACAAATGAAGTACACGGTAACCTCTTCAAAATTCATGAAACTTGGTGTGAGGGTTGGTTTAGGTCCAAATTACAAATTTCTGAATTTTTTTGAAAATTGGTCAAGTTGGTCAAATTTTATGGCTTGACCAAATTTTGGTCAAATGAAAAAACCAATAATTTTCAAACATAAATATCTCAGCTCCAATTGTGGTAGTGTAGTAAGTCTTAAATGATAAAATATGTAAAATTAACTGTAGTTTCTAAATATGTATCATTTTTTTAGGGTAACAAAAATAAAATTATGATTTTTTTTTTTTTTTTTTTTTTTGCAGCGAAGATATTTTTCGAAAAAAAGACCAGGAATAAAAAATGTTTATTTGATGTATGTACACCATAATAAGTAATAAAAAGTCAGCTTATCAACGATTATTATGAAAAAAAAAATGACTAAAAAAAAAATCCTCCAAATTTTAATAATTTTTTGCTTTCTTTCCAGATTTTCAGTATATACCTAATTTTCTAGTATATGTAAATTTACCTAACCCTTAAAATGCCTCAAAACACAAAATTTTGTTGTGATCCTATGAAAAAACACTCAAGAAGAATTTTCTATAACATCAAAAAAGTAAATTCTGCCATGGCAGCTGCAAGCTATGGAATTTTGGAAGAAAATCAATTACTATGCAGCAATTGCTATGTCACAATTAAAAAGAAGCCAATTGTATTAGAACATGTTCAACGTTCATCCAGAGAGCCGGAACCTGCACCAATACCTGAGCCAGACATACTTAATGAATGTATGGAGCGAAGTACAGTGCCCGCGAAAAGTATCCGATCACCCTTGAAATTTGTATTTTTTACATAAAAAACAATGTTTAAATGTATACTAACCTTATATTAGTATTTTGTCATCTGTCCTTTGGTTTGGATGACTTGTTCTAGACTTTTTGGCATGGATTTAATCAAGTTTTGACAAACTTCCACTGATATTTCCTTGCACCATACCTTTTTGATGGCCTCTTGTAATTTTTCGACTGAGCCAGTGTCGTGGCATTCAACCTTATTTTTTATTATTAGCCACAGATTTTCTATCGGATTGAGATCTGGACTATTACCAGGCCAATCCAAAATATCAAATTTATTGTCAGTAATCCATTTTGTCACTATTTTGGCCCTGTGACATGGTGCACCATCATGCATGTATGTTTTTGTCCTTTGGATTGCCATTGCCATTGGAAGTTTATCCTGTAGCATTGCTAAATACCGTGCACCATTCATAGTTGTGTTCTTCGAAGAAAATATAAGTTTCCACGCCCATAGTAACCGAAACAACCCCAAACCATCACACTTGGAGGGTGTTTCATTGTCTTTAGGGTGTATTTAGGGTCCATCCTATTTGAGCCAATAGGCCGGCGAACCTTTTTTGGACAACTTCTGAATGTCAAAAATGTTGACTCATCGCTAAATAAAACCTTCTTCCAGTCATCAACAGTCCAATGAATGTATTTTTTACAAAATGCGACACGTTTTTTACGCATTTTTTCATTAATGAACGGTTTCTTAGCAGCATGGCGAGATGGTAATCCGAGTTCTTTTTGGAGCCGCTCCTGGATAGTTCGTTCAGAAACACCAGATAACAAATTATTCATATTAAATTTTATTTCTTTCGCAGTTATTGTTGGGTTTTTCAATACTAAACGTTTCATAAGTTTGTCTGTTCGCGAATTTGTTTTTCTCGGTCTGCCAGATCGTTTTTTAGGGACTGGCGTGGTTAGGCCACCATTGTTCTTAGCCTGTGAAACCCATAAATTAACGGTACTTTGGGATATGTTTAATTCCTTAGCTATCTGTCTCTGTGATTTCCCACATGCATGCAAAGCAACAATAGCACCTCGACAATCACTCTTAAGTTGTTTTTTAGCACACATTATATATAAATTTTATTTACACCACTTTCTGTAAAAAAAAATAAAATATCAAGAAATTTACACAAACAGTGAAATCTGACAAATTTGAGACACAGCCACCCGCAACGAAGGCTACCAGAACACTAATTTGAGAATGCGTTGGATAGCTCTCATATCAGCGAGCAACCTCAAAGTTACCAGATGTCGCTAGAACAAATAGAAAGTGAATTATGTCTCTGAATATCAAGGGAAAATATTGTATTTTCTTGAGTGATCGGATACTTTTCGCGGGCACTGTAGTAGCGATTCCACGAATCCACCACCATTGGAAGAATTTGTCGTTCAAGACAGGCAATTTGATAAAGATTTGCTCAGCGACAATATTTTACCTTTATTTGATGAAAGCCCTATTAAAACAGGTAATAAAACAATAGAGACTCCGTTCAGGACATTTGTTTCTTAATGCCAAATTCGTAGTTTTCTGTTTTTAAATATTAGCATCAGCACTTGAATACATATATACAAAATATTTGATATTTGATTATTTCACGCAACCTAAATTTATGAATTTGTTTTATAGCTGGATTGAAGCTGGGACAAAAACAGATAAAGGCTTCTACGAAATTCAGATCGACAATGGAAAAGGTTAAACGAAGTTTTGAAGCTGCTTATGGGGCTCCTATTGACTATTCTGAAGCTGGTCCATCCAAAAAAAGTTGTTTGGAAGATGATTTAGAGAGGCAAGACTACTTTTCAGACATAGTTATTGAAATTTGACATTTTAAATTAAATTTAATACCTACAGTCATCGAAGTAGTATATACTAAATTAAGTTTTATCTGTTTACATTTTTATAATCGGACAATATAATACATATACCGTACATATATTTTATGAAAAGTTTAATTAAAAATATACTAATTAAACTTAATGTCAAATACACTTTATTTCAGGTATCAAAAGGTTATGGAAGAATTAAAGGAGAAATTTCAAGCAAGTAACGATCGCAATCTTAGGTTACAAATACTATCATTGTATCCCTATCCCATTGAAAAAACTGCTGACTTCTTTGGAGCAACAAAGTATATGGTGCGTAAGAACCACAATCTTCAAAAACTGTTTGGGATTCTTCCTAACATTCCAAACATGATGAAAGGGAAGGTCGTCACAGCTGAAATGAAAAAAATCATTCGGGAGTTTTATGAAAATGACAAATATAGTAGGATGTGCCTGGGAATCAAAGATTATAAGTTTGCAATAAATGAAGAGGGTGAAAAAATAAAAAAACAAAAAAGACTGGTATTGTGTAACTTGAAAGAGTTATATGCTGAATATGCAAAAAATGATGAAAATCCCAAAATAGGCTTCAGTACCTTTGCTCATCTTCGACCATTGTGGTGCGTGCTTGTGGGACAAAGCGGAACTCACAGTGTCTGCGTATGTACACATCACCAAAATCCGAAACTACAAATATCAGCGTTAGGCATTAAAGATTTAGACTACAAAAAATTAATGTCTTTATCCATCTGCGGCATGGACAATGAAGATTGTATGATGCACTGATGCAAAAGATGCCCGCGAGATGTTGGAATAAAAAATTATTTGGAAAGTTTGGACTTCATGGCGATGGAAGAGATAAAATATAAACAATGGGTGTCCGTCAATCACTGTATGTTAAAAGATATCACCGAAACTCCAGAGGAATACGTGGAATCGCTCGCCAAAAAAATTGCACAACTGACAAGACACCACTTCACGAATAAATGTCAGTCGAGTTACTTCAAAAATCTAAAGAAACTCTGCCCGAAAATGAAGGTGTTTTGGTGGGTGATTTCGCGGAAAACTTCTCATTCATCGTACAAGATTGTGCCCAGGGGTTTCATTGGGAGAACTCGCAATGTACAGTGCACCCATTCGTTTTATTTTCCAAAAACAATGCAGGAAAACTAATTTGCAAAAGTTACTGCTTCGTTTCAAACCGTCGCAGGCATGATACAATTCTGGTTCATAGTTTTCTCAAAAAATTAATCCTGTGCATCCAACAACAAAATTCAAACCTAACTAAAATTGATTATTTCACAGATGGATGCGTGGCTCAGTATAAGAATAAAACAAATTTTCTAAATTTATGCCATCATTTCGAAGACTTCAAAATTCATTCTGAGTGGAATTTTTTCGCGACATCCCACAGGAAGAATGCCTGCGACGGTATTGGCGGAATGGTAAAAAGAGCAGTTGCCAGAGAAAGCTTATGACGGCCTCTCGACCAGCAAATCTTAACAGCTGAGAACTTCTACAATTTTTGCTCTCAAGAATTCCTAACTGCTATTGACTTTTTTTACGTCTCTGAGGCAGAAGTTGTAGATGTAGAGCCTTCTTTGCAAAAACATGAGTGAACCTATTACTTCTATCAAAGGTACTCAACAATTCCATCGCTTCGTCCCAATTTCCAAGAATTCGTTGAAGGTTTATCCACTCTCTCAAAGTGCACAGTCAGTCGAAATAGGAGAGCTCATTAGAGTTTCTGCTTCGGATCAAGAACATAATACTGTCTCTCAACGCGAAATTGAAACAGGCTCTTTTGTGGGTTGTATGTATGAAAATAAAGTATGGCTCGGATTAGTCCAGTCCTTTGACTGTGAATATGATGATTTTCTGATAAAATTTCTCCATCCTTTGGGAGTATGTCCCTCATACATTTTTCCTGCGCAAGATGATGTTTGTCACGTTCCAACAGAAAATATATTTGGGAGTATTGAAGCAAGTTTACGAGGAGGAACAAGAATACAATACATTTTTCCGCTTCAAGAATTAAATAACTTTTCAAAGAAGATAAAATAAATTCTATCGAATGTATACTATTTAAGATTGTCTATATAATATTTCTAAAATTTTTATCTAAGATTTGTGTATCTACTTAATAGTTATAAAAATCTTTTCAAATTCTTTTTTCTTATTATTATATTATTAGTGTCTAAAATTTGGATTCACTGGATAAGAATACTGTCTCTTAATTCATTCTCAAAGACTTGTGTACGTGTAGTATTAGGAAGAGTATTTTATACTCTGATAAGCGCTTTATAAATTAAACATTATTATTGTCAATATATTCTGTCCCTCACAAACATATTCAATTACTCCTGGCTTCACAATATCATACCCTCTACCTGGAAGCTGGCACACATCATCCCGATACTGAAACCCAATAAACCCCCCAACCTACCTGCTTCATACCGGCCAATCTCCCTTCTCTCAACTATCTCCAAAGTCCTCGAAAAACTGATATTAAGACGCATACAACCACACATTACATTTTCACAAACCCAAATGGCTTCAGGTCCGCCCACTCCACCACAACGCTTCTTACAAACCTAACCCAACACATCTTAGATGGCTTCAACCAACTATCCCCCCCTGCCCGCACAGTCCTTGTTGCCATCGACATCAACAAAGCTTTTGACACTGTCCCACGCCACATTCTTGCACAAAAGATTATTGATCTCGACATCCCAACCAATGACAAGAAATGGCTTACTAATCTCATTGGAGGCCGACTTGGCAAAGTCATACACAAACAACACTCATCCAAAACCTACAGACTATACAATGGCGTCCCACAGGGCTCCATACTCTCTCCAATCCTCTTCAACCTTTTCATGCACGACCTCCCACAACCTCTCTCCCCCCATGTCCACGTCTCCTCCTATGCAGATGACCTGACCATAACAGCACAACACCATAACTGTAACACCGCCACACGCCTGATCCAGCAGTACATTACCAATCTGGAACTCTGGCTGACTAACAATAGGATGTCAGCATCCCCTCAAAAATCCTCCATCACCCTCCTAACCTCAGACCGCCACGAATCCCAAGCACACCCGAGAGTCACCCTCATGGGACATCCCCTACCTCTAAACAAAATCCCAACAATCCTTGGCCTCACCCTAGACACACACATGTCCTTTTCCCCTCACATATCAAACATTTGCTCCAAAGCAACAAAAAAACTCAACGCTCTCAGAACACTCACCTCCACAACATTCGATCAACAGAAGGAATCCCTCAGTATCCTATACAAACAGTTTGTACGTACTACCCTAACTTACGCTGCCCCCGCCTGGTCCCCGTCCATCTCCCACACAAACCAGAAAAAGATACAGACCACACAAAACAGAGGTCTCAGAAGCATTACTGGCTGCCTCCGAACCACACCTATCCCACATCTACATGCAGATACGAAAATACTCCCCATCGAACACCACATGAACATGACAGGGACTCAATTCTTCTCCAGAGCACTGGCCCCAGACCACCCCTGTCACCATCTCACATTACACAATCCCCCACCCCGCAACAAAAAACGTACTCCTGCTGCTCACTATTCACAGCTACTGAACAATATCCCCCCCCCCCCCCCCCCCCCCTCCCCTAAACATCAACCCCATTAAAATCTCCACACAGAATTCACCCGGAAATACCTACTCGACCAACCACACAAGTTCACAACACTCTCCTTCACGATACTCCCCCTGTAGTCCATCAGAGTGAACAAACCCTCCCAAGGAAAACAAGAGTTACTCTGGCCAGGCTCCGTTCAGGCCACCACCCCTCCCTCCAACAGTACAGACAGACTCCACCTAGCTGACACCTCCACCTGTCAAAAATGCTACCTCCACCCTGAGGACACAGAACACCTACTCTTACACTGCCACACTCTCTCTCAACAAAGACACAACTCCAACATTACCTCTCTACGAGACATATGGACCCGTCCCACGGTGGTCACGGGATACCTGAGTGCCGCCGGGTTCGCGTAAGAGAACCCGGGGGCTACGAAGTAAGTAAGTATTCTGTCCCTAAATATAAGAGAGGTTATGTATGTACATTGTACATATATTTTAAAAGATTTTTTCTCCTTTGGTTTATCTACATGTATTTTTATATGATTTGAAAATTGTCTTTTTTTGGACCAACAAGTCTGTAATAAATCTTTGTTGTCTGAAAAAAAAATTTATTACTTAATTTCAAACTCAGTTTTGAGCCTTATAATAAACTATAAGCTGACTTTTTATTACTTATTATGGTGTACATACATCAAATAAACATTTTTTATTCTTGGTCTTTTTTTCGAAAAATGATATCTTCCCTGCCAAATCGTAAAAAAAAAAGAAATTGACATTTTTTTCCAAAAAATCATAATTTTATTTTTGTTACCCTAAAAAAATGATACATATTTAGAAACTACAGTTAATTTTACATATTTTATCATTTAAGACTTATTACGCTACCACAATTAGCAGCTGAGATATTTACGTTTGAAAATTGTTGGTTTTTTCATTTGACCAAAATTTGGTCAAGCCATAAAATTTGACCAACTTGACCAATTTTCAAAAAAATTCAGATTTTTGTAATTTGGACCAAAACCAACCCTCACACCCAAGCATGACTCCAGATTTGAAAAAATTTACTGGAGCACAGCTCTGAATTTACTTTTTTTTCCCTTACACCACTAGATAGGTTAATGATAGTAAACTCTTGAATTGACGACATACCAATTACAAATTGTTTTAGCTAAACATAATAATACAATAATGTACAGTTTATAACTCACCTTAAGTTTATTTATTCATTGCAGCAGCAACAGTGGATGATGTTAGACCTTGCATGTAGGCATTTGTTGCTTTTTGCTTTATTAGATTTGGATGCAACACTTGAACTTGAAGGCATATTTTGACTCTTCTCTTTATTAACCACAACAGCTTGGTGAGTTTCTTTTGTTAGGTGCAAAATTGCATTCAGTCTTCTGGATTTGGGAATTTTCAAATTCCTCTAAAGCAGTTTTGTTAGTCTGATGCGCAGATTCCTCACTTACCTTTTGTTTCTTAGGTGGAGGAGAAGCACTTTCTTCAGTCTGTGAAACATCTAGTGAAAAAGTTTCATTTTCTAGATTAGCAGTTGATGAAGTTGGTTCATTTTTCTGAGGTCTAGCACTAGCACATTTTGTGAACAAACTAAATGACTGCTTTGCCGTATCTCTTTACTGCAATATCTAAGCTGTGGGCCCAAACTCTGGGACCTCTTGTTTGTAACAAATATTTCTTTTGGAATTAAAATGTTCCTCCCAGTTTTGCTTCTTTGAATATTTGTTCTTGCATTGACCACAAAAGTAACCCCTTTTAACACCCTCACTTTTCTCTCCAACTTCATCAATATTAGGATCCATTATTGATTTGACTACCTGAAAAAATACAAAATAAGTAAAAGTTAGTAAATATAGTATGGTAAAAGTAAGTAAATATAGTACAATGAAAGTAAGTAAAAGTAAGTGCTTTAAACTTAGTAAAAGTAAGGAAGAGTAAGTAAAAGTAGGTAAGTTAAAGTAAGTAAAAGTAAGTTTAAACTTAACTAAATTTTTCAATTCTAGAGTCATGGTGGATTACTTAAAACCGCACAAGTAATTATCTGGCCAATTTATCAAACCTGGCCGAGATCAATGGAACATAGTCTAATCCTGATAATTTTATATTAAAAAAAAATATGTTTTAATAAAATTTTAATTATCAAAACATTGAAGCTTAACAAAAAATAAAAATAATTGTTAAATATGGAATTACCAACTAAACTTAAAATAACTAGATTTGTAATTTAAAAGAATTGGTTTGTACAAGAACGTATACGCAAAAAAATTGCATAACGTCTAGCGGATGAACAAAACCCAAACCCAAATTTACTTTTTCTCATGGTCAAATTTACTGGAGCAATGCTCCCAAGATCCCAGGAATCTGGAGTCATGCACCCAAGTTTCATGAATTTTGGAGATGGTGGAGTGTACATTTGGCACTTTCATTTGTCTATTTGTCCTGGAATTACCCTTCTCAAAATATTATACGGTTATGTTACGAGCGACACTTTTTTGGTTGTTTTTCTTCTCAGGTCATCTGATTTGTAGGAATAAATGAAACCTATTACAATTCCTCTTTTAGTTAGTTGCCAGGTATGTGTAACTGGCGGCACTTCTGAAAACACATTCTATTTATTTAGGTTAGACCACATTTACAGTGCAGTTACGAGCGACACATTTGGTGTCGCTCGTAACTATCGTAGATCATGTTACGTGCGACACCACAATTGTGGTGCTATTATACGCGAGTGTAGGTACATAATTATAACAGATGTTTTGTCTATTTGCAGAGTTTGTGATTCAAGAATTGACTAATTACTAATTGTTAAATTAGAAATGGCACCCAAAACCAATGCAGAAAAGTGTAAAACTTAGAGATAAAAAAAGAAGACTAAATGCCAATTTTAAAGACAGTGAAAAGAAAAGACATGTAGCTTATAGGAAGAGTTTAACTGGAAATATATTGTTAATGCATAATGAAACTACAAAACTTAGAATGAGAAAATACCGTGAAAGACTGAAAGGTGCAAGAGCAATCACTGAAGTAGCAATTGGTGCAGATAATGAACCTGAAGGAGGTGACCTAAACATCTATGAACCAGGCCCCAGCAGCGGCTATTCAACACGACAGGCATTAGGTAAGTTGCAATATCAAATTACTGTACATATATTATATACTATTGAAATTTAAAGGGACAGCTTTTTCTTATCATTAAGGTAGCTAGGTACATTTAATTTATTACTCAATATGTCTCAAGTTTAATTGATTGTAACAAATTTTCTTTTTTCTTATGTTGGCAGGCAGCTTTGAAACTTGTCAAGTCGGTTCTGTCACATTCGCCTTCTAAGAAGAGGCATGTAATCTCTGAGCTGTGTGAAAGTGTTGGTCTTACCATAACCTCACCGCAAGCCAGGCATACTTCCCAAATAACACACGCCACGATGACGAAAGTAAAACAATTTTACTTAACAGATGCCATCTCCTGGCAGCTCCCTTCCAGGAAAGATGTGATATCCATTTATGTTACTGGAAAGGAGGAGAAGATAGCGAAGCGGCTGATGATGTACAATCTGAAGGAGGCGTACCAGCTCTTCATACAGGAGCATCCGGAATGCAAGGTGGGGATTTCAAAGTTCTGTACCCTTAGGTCAAAGCAAGTTTTTCTTGTGTCATCTAAATCCCAACAAGTGTGCTGTTGTCCTTACTGCGAGAACTTATCATTGCTGAGGCAGTCACTTAAATGGAAGTCAAGCAAGGGGATCAAGCCTACAAGCAACGCTGAACTATTTTCACTCTTTATTTGTGACCCAGAGAATGTCGACTGCATGAAGAGCACATGCAAGGAATGCAGATTGGCTACAGATGCATCTGCATATATAATGGAGGACCTTATTGATGAGGATGATGAAATGTTAGTTTCAAGTAAATCAGTGGGATGGAGGGCAACTAGTTAGGAACCAGTACTCACTCGAAACGGTTGTGCACATGTTACAAGATCAATTAAGGTGCTACACAAAACACACATACAACTTTAAGACACAAACACGTGCTATCACACAAGCAAAAAATGACCTGAAGGAGGGCAACATCATTCTGCAAACTGATTTTGCAGAAAATTATGCCATAAAACATCAAAATGAGGTAATGGCAGCACATTGGCAACCGAGCACTGGTGAAAGTGCTACTATATATACAGCGGTTGCATATTACATTCACCCTGAAACAAAAACATTTACAGATGTATCTTTCGCTATCATTAGCAACACAACAACACACAAGAGCCTCGAAGTCCAGGTATTTAACAGCACTATTTTTAAGTACCTACGAGAAGCTGAAGGAATAACAACCACTCATGTACATCTCTGGACTGATGGAGCAGCAGCCCACTTCAAAAATAGGTATTCAATGGTTGCGCTGTCTCATCACACTGCTTTACATGGATGTTCCACTGACTGGAACTTGATGGAAAGTTACCACAGGAAGGGTGCACACGATGGTATTGTGCAGTTGTGAAGTACAATGCTTATCGTCGAGTTCTGCAAGGATGTGAGATCATCAAAACTGCAAATGATTTATACCAGGTTGCCAAAAAAATTACCAACAAGACCATATGTTTATATGTGGACTTGGAAGAAATTGAGTCTTCCAAGGCTACATACAGTGAGCTGTGGGACAACTGCAGAACTGCCAAACAAATTCAGAAATGCTGTTGTGTGAAGTCCCTGGCACCCTACCATGTTACTCTTTTTGAAAACACGAATGACCCATTGCCAATAAAGGAGTGCAACCTCGAACCTCTTGAAACTGATCCTGGCACAGTGGAAGAAGCTCAAAGTTCAGAGGCATCCGAAATAGATAGTTTTTCAATATCAGATGTTGAGCCCTCACCAAGTGATAATAGTGACAGTGAAGAGGATAGTGCTAATGCTAATGTTGGTAGGTCATCCACAGATTTTCCTCCAGTGACGCACAAGCCTTCAATTACTGACTTTGTTATAGTGAAATACACTGAAAAAACATCTTATGTTGCTCAAATTGTAAACATAAAGAAATATAGAGGCTACGAAACTGAATTTTGCATTTCATACATGAGGAAATATGAGCGTGATGGAAAATTTACTGGTGGATTTAAATTCCTAACAAATGAAGACAGACACACTATTTACGGCTGCAAAATCCTGTACCTACTTCCAAAACCTGCTAAGGATCAACGATCACGTTTCACATGGGAGTGGAAGCAGTGTTATCCTAAGAACATGTACTAACTGCATCTCCATACTACCAGTATGTATTGTAAATATTGTATTGTATTGCACTATGTATTGTAAATATTATGTTCTAGTGCGCTATGCAGGTAAAGGGCATGGCAAATACTTTTATTACGTTGGTATGTTACTTAACCTGGTTGAGCCAGAAGGTATCGAATGGGATATAAGATTTTTTTATATATATAGTACACACAGACCGTGCATGGAACAAGGAACTCTTCTAGGAAAATTAAATCCATTATAGTCTGAATAAGTAATGGTAAATGACAAATACTATAGTTTTTTCTTTTTCATGATGCTAGCCCAACATGGGCAACGGGTCACTCGCAAAGCAGTCCCAAAAATATAGCTTCTCTCACCAGCTATCTGCAAAGCAGATCTAGGATCCAGCTTTGGGACAGGATCTAGGGTTTAAAGCAGCCTAGCCCAGCTACATTTAGAACCTCAATATAAGCAGAAGACTCACTGCCTTCACATCAGATTGAATACATCAAAGAAAAAGGGTAACTATTATATTTTTAGCCAAAAACCAAAACTTAAACCTCAACTGGCAGAATTGAGAGTCCACTTTCAATGTAACGTGAAAGCAGTGAGTCTTTTGCTTATATTGAGGTTCTAAATTTATGTAGCTGGGCTAGGCTGCTTTAAACCCTAGATCCTGTCCCAAAGCTGGATCCTATCTGCTTTGCAGATAGCTGGTGAGAGAAGCTATATTTTTGGGACAGCTTTGCGAGTGACCCGTTGCCCATGTCAGGCTAGCATCATGAAAAAGAAAAAACTATAGTATTTGTCATTTACCATTACTTATTCGGACTATAGTGGATTTAATTTTCCTAGAAGAGTTCCTTGTTCCATGCATGGTCTGTGTGTATCATAAAAAACCTCAGGGAACCATTCTGAGTTCATTCCCATATATATATATATATATATATATATATATATATATATGTCGCGCATAGGTTGTGCGAGCCTCTGCCCGCTTGCGACTTTTTAGGGTTAATGCACTTTGGACAATCCAACGAAGGTGGTCCTTGTTGGGTAAGCTCGGCCTTAGCCGAGAGCATCCGAGTACCAATGAACAGTTTCTACTAGGTTTTTTCCTGAAGGGGTGAATGGAAACACTTCACTTCAAAAATTGGAGTTTTAGTTCACTCATAAATTTTTATTCACACAGTATATACAGAATGAGGCACTGATAATAATCAGAAGTTTACAGGGGGAGAGGTTTTACCTCTTACAACAACAGCTCAAGCAGGAATTTACAGGGGTAGAGGTTTGACCCCGTTTGACAATAGTTAAGGTAGGAATTGAAAGCGAGGAGGCTTGTCCTCCTCGAGTAAGAGTTACGGCAGGAATTTAAAATGAGGAGGCTTGGCCTCCTTGGTCTAAGCCTCAGGCAGGAATTTAAAGTGAGGGAGGTGCAACCTCTGGTAACAAGGGACCAGGCAGGAATTTAAGGCGAGGGGGGCTCGGCCTCCTCGGGTAAAGGCTCAGGCAGGAATTTAAAATGAGAGAGGAGCCACCTCTGGTAACAACGGCTCAGGCAGGAATCATTTAATTTACAATACAAGAAATAAATAAGCCTCAGTCTTGGGGGAATGCAGTCGAAGGTTAAGCTCCCACTTTAGCTGGAGAGCTACAGAATTCTGATGTTAAGCATAATTTAAGCAAAAAGTTAAAAAAAATTACTAATTTTTGTAAGGTATACAATTTTGAGTGGCGACATAATGTCGGGGGCTGACATGTACCGAGTACATTCAATACATAAATTACATTATATTACATACATTAATTACCATTAATTACAATTTTAGCAATTTGTTAATTGACATATCTAATACTGAAGTAATCTGAATAGGTAACACAATTTAAATAATGAAGGAGAGTTCTCTGTTGTTTTATAATTTAAAGGGGATTAACAACAATGTTATATATATTTATAGTTAACAGTGATTATGCCAAATTATGTCAAATATTATTAGAAGAATGGTTGGTTATTATAGTTTGAAAGTCTAATTAGCGAGTGATGAGGAAAGCGGAGAAAAAATACAGTGTACTTTTCATTTGAAAGTACATGGACATTAATGATAACGTAACACATAAGTAACAGAATTTGAATGACAATTAGGTAGAAGTAGTAAGTACAGGTAATGAGAACGTGGATAACTATGTGCCTAAGTAGATAATAACCAGTAGCCTGGCAGGGAACAATATGGTATATTATAATAATATAACATCACATCTTAACGTTATAAATTGGTAGCAGAGGCAAGAGAAGAAGAGTTTGAATTCAGAGGCTCACTTTTGACGACGTAATCGGAATTCGAACCTTCGTCTCAGCAATAATAAACAACTTGCGAGAGGTGAAATAATAAAAAAATAAAACGTAAAAAAGAATATATGTACGTAATCATGATCATTAAGGGACATGTACGACTGCACAAAGTAGTGTACACAGTCGTCACACAATAAGTTGTGTGCGTAATCTAGACACGAGCAAACATACTGATAAGTTGATAGGGTGGAATAAGTAATAAAATTAATAAAGGATAGCGGTCAAGCAAGAACATATGCCAGCGTGTGATGCCAGCAATAAAATTATTAAAAAATAAAAAAAATTAAAAAATTAGACTAACACGAACGTAGATGTAGCTCGTAGCGTAAACTAACCCACTTTTTGTTTAACTTTAACTATGTTTTTTTTATTTTCTTATCTCCTTACTTTGCATGTCTCTAACTCTCTCCTTGCATGTTTGTAGTTTGCATGATATGACAGTGAGTTAAGACTGTGTTTGCATGGTTTGTAAGCGTTCTTATTTTACTTCTTTTCATCTTTCACCCCTCCTATTTTCTCTGACTATTTTTCTGACTTGTCGGCAGTGGCCGGCGGATGATGATGGTGAGACTTTTTTCCTCTTTTTCTGAATGAATGTTAACCCACGAATGATAGGTGTTGCTCCTTACTTAACCCCTTATTCTCCTCTCTTCTCTTAACCCCCTACTCTTTCCTTTCTCTCGGGCTAGCCTTAGAGTGGATCTTAGGGTCTTTGTTAGCCTTAGCTTCTGTAGATCTGTAGATCTCTGGCAATGCTGGCTGCCCTGGAATTGTCATAAGTCGAAGATGTTGCTTCTGCTTGCTATTCAACTTGATTCTGTACTTTGTAGGATGACTTAGCAGTTCTTCCACCAACTGCTTTCGAAGAAATACTGGACTCTGGAATTTCACGATCTAAGTCATGAACAAGAGCATACCACAAACACTCGATCAAGGAATCACCTCCCCCCTCCGGCTTAAATCTTACAAGTAAGCCCTTGGGGAGTTCTGCTGAAATTGCTGTGGTGCCCTCTTCATGCTCAACCTGGAAGTGTCTGGATAACGCATCTGCAGCTTGATTGTCTTTGCCTGGAACATAACGAAGCTCAAAATCAAACTCAGCGAGATCTTCAACTGTTCGAGCAAGCCTGTCATTGACTAATCTCATATTATGGAGATAGAACAATGCTTGATGGTCCGTGTTCAGAATGAATGGTATTCCGTACAGGAAGGCTCTGAAGGTCTTGACTCCCCAGCGCATTGCTGCTAGTTCACGCTCTGTAACCAAATATTTCTTCTGAGGACTAGAAGTAGAAAATGTCATTGATGCATGAGCAATGATTCGAACTTGACCATCCTGAACTTGAGTAAGACAGGCACCTGCACCAATGGCTGATGCATCCACCCACAAGTTCAACTTCTCTGCTGTTTCTCGATAATCAGGAAAAGCCAGTTCCACCTCATTTTGCATCTCTGCCTTGAGTGTCTCGAAGGATTCTTCCATCTCTGGTGTCCACTGGATAACTGAATTCCTTGATCTTCCTGTAAGTTCTGATAAGGGTTTAGCAACTGCTGAACACTGTGGCAAGAACTTCCTCTGGAAATTCACTAAGCCCAGAAATTCTTGAAGTTCCTTGATGTTCTTGGGCTTTGGAAAATTCTTCACCTTCTCCATATACAGTCATACCCCGCCTAACGTCGGTAATTGGTTCCAAGGACCCCGACGTAAGTCAAAAAACGACGTAAAGCGAACAGAGGTGCCAAAGTCTACCGAAAACTGATTGTAAACACTGTAAAACACTCCGACGACGGTAGCGATTAGATACAACTATAAATAAACACTTTTTGGTTGTTTTTAATACTATAGATAATAAATATGAAAATGAAAAGTAAAAATAGCCTATTGTACATAAAAAAAAAGTATAAAGAGCAACAAGGGAAATGGCGGCGTTGTTTTCAATCTAGCGTCTACGTCATCAAAAGGCAATATGGCGGACCGAAAGTGTTAGTTCTTATTTCTTATTGTAATGTACGGTAATTTTCAATGTTTTTAAGTGCTTTTAATTGTATATTATTGTATTTTATTGTATTTTAATATTTTTAATTGTATATTTTTGTCTTAATACCTTTTTATACAGTTTTAAACAGAGAACTTTTACTGTTTTTAAATGTTTTTAATTCGATTTCAAAATTGTAAATAAAACTATTTTATATGCTTTTTATGCTTTTAATTGTATTTAATTGTATTTTATTGTATTTTATTGTATTTTATTATATTTTATTATATTTTATTATATTTTATTATATTTTATTATATTTTATTATATTTTATTATATTTTTATGCTATTTTCAACTTAATTATATGCATTTTAGACGTTTTTCTATATTTTTTAACCCTTTTCAACACCGACGTAAAGTCGAGTAAAACGACATAGTGTGACAAAATCTTGCTCTTGAAAACCGACGTAAAGTCGAATTCAACGTAAAGTGAACCAACGTAAAGCGGGGTATGACTGTACTCTGGCGATTTTGACAATCCACTGGAACTGACTATATGACCTAGAAATGGAACCGTGGACTGGAACCATCTACACTTTGGTGTCTTGATCTTGATACCATGTTCTTCTAAAACCTTGAGGACTTTTTCAACTAGCTGGAGATGGGCCTCGAATGACTTTTCCATAATTAGAATGTCGTCAATATACACTAGAACCTTCTTCCTTGAAAATCCCTTCAGCACATCTTGCATTTCTCTCTGGAAGGCTGAAGGCGCGTTCTTCAATCCAAAACTGAGTTTCTTGAATTTCCAGTGTCCATGAGGGGTCGAGAAAGCTGTATAATCTCGACTCTTCTCCTCAATTGGCATTTGATAATAACCCCGGACTAAATCCAGAGTGGTAAAGAACTTGACACCATGTAGACTGTAGACAGAGTCTGTCAAGTTTGCCATTGGGAATCTATCAGGCTTGGTTACCTTGCTCAGTTTATGGTAATCCACACATAAGCATATGGATCCATCTGGTTTCCTAATTGGTACCACTGGAGCACTCCATGAAGAAGTTGTAGGCTCGATAATTCCTAGCTGGTGAAGTTCTTGACACTGATCATTGATGACTTGAGCAATCGGTTCTGGAAATCTCCTTGGTCACTGAAATATTGGCGTGTCATCGTATAACTCAATACGGTGTGGAGTCATCTGAGCAGTCCCCACATCAGAATCTCCTTGACTGAGAATGGCTTTTCTGGAATTAAGCAAGTTATAAACTTGAGATTTCTGGTGGGAATCCAGCTCAGGTAAGTCAATTTCTGAAGTTAGACGTTCTGGTGTCCATTCCGGAAAAGATGAGACCAATTCATGATCATTCTCTGATTCCATACCTACACAATGTACTTGATGTGTCACTGTATCATTAGCGTCTTCTGGATTTGGTGTAGGATCGAGTTCAACTAGAGTGTAAATGTGTCCCATCATGTCTCTCGCCTTGATTCTACCAATAGGTTTCCCTGTAGTGTAGACTAGAATGGAAGGGCAATCTAGATTTACAATCCCTGGAACACCTACCACTAGGCCGGGCTGAAACTATAATTTTTGTTTTATTTTAATTTATCAGAGTGACTAACAGTTGGCTTTTGATATACCAAAAGATGCAAAATTTGATTTAGAACAAATTATTAAGAGGTATTTTTTCATAAAACCTTTAGTTTTTGAGTTATTTTAGAAAAACTAATTTTTTGGGCCCATAGACCCCCTTTCAACTGAATGTCAACACAATAAAACATTCTCAAGCTGCAAATTGACATGTATTAGTGGTTTTCAATCAGCAATCAAAATCAGCCATTTTAAATTCATTGAAAATGCTTTTTGACATTCCAAAACGCCAAACATTAAATTATACAATTAACAAATTGTCATTTTGTCATATTTTAGCATGATAAATAATAATCTAGAACTTAAAATATTTTTTAGACACAAAATCTTTCATTAATTTACGTGATCTAATTTTGTTTCTAATAAGACCATCTCTACGCTCATGACCTACAACAGCCAAGGATGCTTCAGTGACAAGCTTGATGTGCCTTTCAACATTCTGACTGTGGCACTCGTGATCCAGTTTCAATGCGGTATTAATGATATCACGCAGTTCATCATTACTGAATTCTTTTAATACAGGTGGAACAGTTTCCCATTGGGACATAGCAGACAGCTTGTGGTATGCAGAAGCTTTGAAATTGATGATTGGCTTTCTAAAGACCCTAACATTCTCATCTATAGCAGGATATTCATCAGTACCACCTTCATGATCCTCTTCATTCTCATCATCACTTTCAATTATTCCACCTGCAAAATCATTGCTACTACCAGATTCATCATCAAAATCCTCTATAACTCCCCTCAGACACAGAACTTTATTGACAGCACACCTCCTCACCTCTTCATCTTCATCAGCCAGCATTCCAACTAAAATATTTTCACCATGAGCAAAATAGCTGTTATTGTTTAATATCATAACAAATTTCTCTAATTTTCCTGTCAGGGAATTTATTTACTCTTTGGATCATATTGAATAGGTTTCTTGACCCATCACTTAGCCTCTTATTAGCCTTGATATTGAACCAACTGTGAAAGTATACTTTGATGATGAATTCTACTATGATTTTGAGGTTCTTACTGGGTCTTTTTTGTGAAACATAAAAGCGAAGAATTCTACAGGCTAAGGTGAGCCATCGAGAGTGATTTAGCAGGCCAACTTCTAAGAGTGCAAGGTCTTCATCCACTTCACCAGTAATAATTGCCCAGCAGATGCAGTATCCATAGTATTGGTCTGTTGATAAATTATTGACCACCTCATTTGGTAGAAGCACAAATGCAGGATAAGGTATAGATTTGAAGTCCACAACATTCCATTCTGACACATCCCCATTGAGCTGAGAACCAATAGGGCCAGAAAATTTGTCTGGACTTTTTGTTGTCCCATCTAAAGTTATGAAGATGTGTCTAAGTGGCAATTCATTTAGATGCAGAAGACAAATATCCCACTGAAGAGGTTGCCCTAAAAACATTTCCAAATATCTGATTGACCCATGCATATGTCCTGTGTTAGTATTTGTCCCATCTGCTTTAACTAAGTTTAATTTGGCCTCAAGTTCTGTCCCTTTAATGATCTTATAAATGCCATGAGCAATGTCAATGCCTTTGCCACTCTCCGGGGTAAAATGGTCGAGGTAGAAATCATCTGAAAATAAATGTAATTAATTTTACAATTAAATAAAAATGAAAAAGGAAGGAATAAAGTTAACTGGACAGTTGTCACTTAAAAAGAAAATTTTTTAAGTAATTGAAATATTACTTTATAGTACAGTAATATAACGCCTATAACTGTATGACAATCATTTCCATTTACCTGGCTCTCCAGTAATGACATAATGTTCCTCTAGGATTGTGGATGTATAATACTTTTCATTTACTTTGTTAACAGCAAGTGTAGCATCCTTTCTACCGTCAAAGCCAATGCCAGTCACTTTTTCAAATATCACTACTTCTTCCTTCTTCCTTTCAGCTCTCAATTTAGCTCTCTCCCTTCTCAACTTGTTTCTGAAAAGTATTTCAAAAATATTGGCCATGCATTACTGCATTAGCATTATACAAATATACAAAATACAAATGTCAGTGTCCTGTTTGAAACTAATTAATATAAATACAAAATAGAAATTTTGACGCTAATTAAAAATAATAGTAAATCTGGTGATTTAGAACTTATAGCAGAAGCTAAGAAATGTAATATCTAGAGTGATTAAAAACATACTTATCAATAACATTTTGTATGTTATCTGGGGTGATTACTCCAAAGTCCACCAATGTAGCAGAACCAATAGCCGCTCCTGCTCTATCACTTACTTGATATCTGTTAGGATATTTAAAGTAGATTTACATATCTATTGTCAATGAATAATTTATTGGTAATCTTAATCTCTTAGTCACAATGATTTCACTTTAAGCTGTATTAAAAGATTTATCTTTCAGTACTATACCTGTCACATGCTTCAGCTAATGAGCGTAATCTAGTTCTGTTCTGTAATGTTGAGACTTCTGGAACATAGTCTGCATCAAATGAATCATTACAACTGTCGCTATCTGTCAACTCAGGAATGTCCATAGGTTGAGGAGGAGGAGGAACTGATTCTTTTGCTTTTTGAGATTGAATAACCCGTGATTTGAATTTTAAGTCAGTGGCTGTTTCTGGGACTTCTTTCAGGGTACAGTAACCATGCCTAGTTGTTTTCTGGTCCTACAAAGTGATTATATTTCATTACACTATAATGTATCTTTTATCTATGGGTCTCTATATGTAAATTGAAATTCTTACAAAAATGAGAAAATACTAAAATATTACTTATCATTAACATCATTAATAGTGTATTATTGATATTACTAACTTATTAAATGCACTTTAAAAATTGTAGCAAATTATTAATAATTGATAATATTAATAATTGATAATTAATTAATATTAATTAATAATTTACAACTTGAAATTCAATCAACAGACCTACCTCATAAAACTGGTAATCAGATTCAGTCATTTTTAGTAAGTGCTTTTTCTCTGTATCTGCCAACAGTTTGTGATCATGTTGATATATGTCAAATAAAACGTTTACAGTTTTCAGAAAATCATCCAGATCTTGATGATATTTAGGTCCCCTTTTCTTTTTGTCATACTTCAGAAGGCGGTTGAATTCCTTTATTTGGGTTTTCAGTCGGCTCTGTATGGCATTTACTGATATTGGATAAACATTATATGTGACCCACAATTTATGCAATTCCTCAGAAGTAGCTCTCAGTACAGCATCTGTTTTATAGTCTCCGAAACACAAACACCTTTCAATAACTTGCTTCAACGTAGGCAATTTCCCTAAAGGAAACTGTTCTGCTGGCATAAAACGTACATCACCAAGTACTTTAGCAACTGTTTTCCTTGTAGAAGTCATACTTTATATTGCAAATGTTGAATTCAATGACAAATTGCAGTTGGAAACTTATAACAAAGGCACCTGAAAAAAAAAACAAGTTTTCAATTTATTACGTTTAAAAAAAGTTCATGAAGCAGCCCCACCCTCTATTCTTTAATCAAGCATAATGGATGCAAAATAACAAGGAAAAGTCATATCATGTGATCACTATGTCTATGTCAACATCCTTTTAGGGCAATGTTAGTAATCAAAAAGCCAAATCATGCTTATTTTAGAATTTCTTTTGTCACTAAGGTTCGTCGAAAGGGGGTCTATGGGCCCCCAAAATTAGTTTTTCTAAAATAACTCAAAAACTAAAGGTTTTATGAAAAAATACCACTCTTAATAATTTGTTATAAATTAAATTCTGCATCTTTTGGTATGCAAACCATCTCTCTAGCATGTTCAGAAGAAGAGATATTGCCATTTTCCTGATTTTGCTAGTGCGGCCGGACACACGTTGGTGGCCACCAATTATTTTTTTTCAGGAATCTTATTTTTATATCAAAAGCCAACTGTTAATGACTGATTAATTCTATCTTGAGTTTCAGCCCAGCCTAAACTGTCCTACCACTTTCTCTCCAAGATGCACGCTTGAAACTGTCCCATCATAGAACCATTCCGCTGAATTTCTTGAACATGGACATGTACCACCATCATCTACTCCTTGATGTTCCCACTGAATTTTTACTTCTACAGGTCCACAATCATTCACCTGCACACCTTCTACAGCCCAACACTTAACCTTGTAACAAATCCTTTTGCACTCTTCTCCATTCGTACCTAGATAAATTTCCCACGTAGAACCATCAGTGTTCTTCCCTGAAACCCGTCTACGTGCTAGACTAATCTGTAATTTGTTGGCCTGCAGAAAATCTAAACCTAGAAAAATGGGATATTTAAAATCCAAAGTGGGAAGGATAAGAAACTTGAAAGGGAACATTACAATACCATGCAAAGAAACTGTGAGTAGGACTGAACCCATAGTTTCCCTCGAAGCATCTGGACCTACACCTTGAATTGTGGAAATATCTGTAGTATCTATTGGAATCCTAAGTTGTTGTGCCAGTTCACTGGAAATTAAGCTAACTTGTGCTCCTGTGTCAATTAACCCTGGAATGTTAGTGTCTTGAAGGGTAACATCAATGGTTAACACTTCCGCAGGTTCAAGTTCGGCAAACTGGACACCTCGAAAATGACCTCCTGGAATATCTGGACCATGAACTGTCTCATCTGCAATGTTACATCTAGGTATTTGGGTTCGAGGTGCTGGTTTAGGTGTCCATGAAGATGCTAGAGGATTCAGTTCATTTCCAGTGGTTTGTGGATACTGCTGTTCTGAACTGGGTAATTCTGGATGTCCAGAGGTGGCATCATCACCCACCTCAGACGCTAAATCCATATTCATCTGGAGAGGTTTTCCATCATCTTTGGCTGGGATCTCATGATGATAGTCGGGTTCTTGAAGATCATTTCTTGAAGATTGGACTTCAGCTTCCAATGAGCCCCTGATCTCATTGGAACTGATTAGTTTCCCGACTGTTGTTGATTGTGGTGGGTAATTCATTATTTTGGTTTCCTTGAGACGCATTTTCTTGACCTTGTCTTCTAGAAGGGCAGAACATTCCTGGATGAGGTCCTTGACACAAAGGACAGCAGTAGGAAGGTGATGTCCTGGAGCTTGATTGTTGTTGCTGCTGATTGCGAGGGCAATCTCGAACCATATGATCCAGACTGCCGCACATAAAACACGCTCCTTTCCATCTTCTGCAGTCCTGTTCAAGGTGTCCCTTCCTTGCACACCACTGACATATCTTGACCTCTGTATCTTCTTGGGATCTTGACTGACTGGAGTTTCTTTCACACTCCTGAGAACATTGTTGTCCTCCCTGCTGATTTTGATCGTGAGATTTTCGACGATCCCTTCCTTGATGTTGACCTTGGGACTTCTGATTTCCATTTTTATTCCCAGAATGGAAGACGTGAGTTCCATTCCATTGTCCTTTTTCATGACCTTGGTTGTTTCGATATTGCTGGTTAAGTGTCTCGTGCCTGTATGACTCTCTGGAAGGCTTTGGAGCTGGAGGGATCTGCACCGGGAAAACCTCAATGGTTTCTTGCCTTGGAAGGGATGGTCCATCACTTGAATGCATGGCTACAAAATCCTGAATGTTGGACCAAGTCACCTTCTTGTTATGCAGGGTCTTGTTCTCATTGATGATCCGGGTCAGTTGTTGTGACAGCCCAGCTGGAACTGTCTCCAAGAACTTCCTCCTCAACTCCTTGCTTCTCTCAATTGCTTTATTTGGGAAGGCCTGGCGAGCCAGAGTCTCGAGTCTTGCAGCATATACATCTGGTGTCTCTCCAGGCTTCATTGTCGCGTTCTTGAATTCTGACACCTTGCCAGTTGTGAAGGTTCTCTTCATTCTCTTGTAGCACGCCAACAATCTATCCTTCATATCAGGGCCGGATTTAGGAGTGAGCAAAGTGGGCAGCTGCCCACGGGCCTCCACATCTTGGGGGCCTCCACATATTGACAAGCCATTATCAAAATAGAAAAAACCCGAAACTAGAAAAACCCGATAGATGATCAAAAAAAAAATGTGCATCCAATACCACTGTAGTACATAAACTTTTACCAATTACTATTTGTTGTGTACTGATTATTATTTTGTTTTTATTACTCTTTTAGGCCTACTCTCACTATAATGGAATACCCAAGTAACCTGAGGCTTTCATTTTTTGCAGAAATGAGTGGAATGGACAGACACAAGAGTGTACGATGTTTTGAAAGTGTATGTATGTTAATTATATTATGAATCTTATGGATGACTTCAATTATGTCTTCCCCTAAGGTAGGGGGGCCTCCACATGGAGGCTGCCCAGGGCCTCCACACGGAGGCTGCCCAGGGCCTCCACACGGAGGCTGCCCAGGGCCTCCACACGGAGGCTGCCCAGGGCCTCCACACGTCTAAATCTGGCTCTGCTTCATCTCATCATATGCCACACTGCAACCCCTATAAGCATTATACAAATCCCTGAATTTTCCTCTTAGATGTTTTCCAAGTGTTCCAGTCCAGTCTCTCCATTCACGAGTAAACTTGGCTGAGCAATGACATTCAAAGGCTTCTAGATATTCAGGAAAAGATCTTCCACTTGACACATCAAATTCATCAAGATCTGGAGCACTGGTAGGATAAACTCCTGGTGCCATCCTTGAACCGTTGTTACTCTTGAAAGTGGAGGAATGCTTAGTACGTTTAACCTTCCTCTCAGCATCTGGAAGACTGGAGGTCTTATCTGAAGAACTGGAGCTGGAGCTGGAACTGGTTGATCTATTGCATTGTGTCTTGATGGGTTTAGGAGATGCCAGCTTTGTCTTTTCTTTCTTGAAGGTTCGTGTTCCTCTGCTGGTACCTTCTTCCCTGTTCGAGACATTCTCTACAACATCCAGATTCTCAAGCTTGGGCATTGAGTCATGAGAATCTCTCTCTAGATTCAGCCTATCCTTCTGCTGCTGCTTCCTCATCAGCTGGTCCACCTGTAGCTGCCAGTATTCATTCTGAAGATCTGATTCAGCTTTTTCCATTGATAATTGATCATACTTAGTCCTTAATTCTGTGTTTACATCCTCGAGTTGTTTCAGCTTATGTTCCCATGCTTGATTTGACTCTTCCATGGTCTTCTGCTGCTGGGTCATGAGAGCCATAAGCTGACTGATCTGGTCTTGCAATTCTTGAAACTCAGCCATCTCGGTTGTCTTGCTGGGTGCCTCAGTAAACTAGCCGGCATAATTTCCTGGGTCTGGGCACCAAAAATATGTTGTGGGGGGAGCAAAGAAATTAAATAGAATACCGTAACTTGGCTACTTCTTGATGATGGGAAAAGGGAAGGTCCCGGGTGGTGAAGTTTTTCTCACCTCCACTGACTGTCACTGAGGGGCAAACAAGACTCCCACACTGCTGAACCAAGAATTGGACTCGACCCGCTAGCTATCTCCAAAGATTAACACTGTGTCTGAGCCGAGTCCACTTGAGAACCTGGAAAGCCCTGGCTTCAGGAAAGGTGTGTGCAATGTACACCCAGCAATACTTGAGGACCTCAACCGAATATGGGCGTACACAACAAGCAAGCAAGATTTTAGCAAACTGATTGTGAAGTAACCCAAATGTGGCTGGATAAGAAAAGCAGATATTACCCTCTGAACTGTTTAATAAAGAGAATCTGGAGGTATTGTCGATTCAAGGACCCTGGGCTTGTCACAAGGAAATCCTTGAAAGTAACGACCCCAGTCTATAAGGACAAAGGCTGAAAAAAAAACTAGTTGGTAGAATTCTAAGGGTTTATTAGCAATGAACTTGAATTATTTACAAGAGCTAGGATGGATTATGAGCTTGAGTCTAAACATGGCTTAAGATCAAGAAATGGAAATCCAAAAACCCTGAAAGGGTATGCTATACAATGGGGTATGCTATACAATGGTGCTTACAATTACAATGACAAAAATACTGGACAACAAAAATGGAATTTCCAGAAGATAAAAAAAATTTAACCTATACTAGAATGGTACAATTTGACAACACAATAGACCTCACTGGACCTAACATCCTTAAGCTAGACTTGGTCAATCCAATCACACCTATCTATTATAGTTAAGCCATGGAGAAGCAAAACCTGAAGATATTAGTCTTAGAAATACCTTAACCTGCACACTGTTATGCACAGGCAATGTCCATTATCACAAGGCACTCTGTTTTTCTTGAATTTTCTTTTTCTTAACAAATTGAGTTGGCAGGCTAGAACTTCCACAAGCGGAAGCCAACTGTGACTTCGAAAAATGTGTCTTTAAACATTGAAGGCAAAATTTACTGATATTAGAATCAAAAAACAAGATCAAAATGGATCTAAACAAAACTACTGAGCTAGTCAGGCATTAAGTAAGACTAACTCCGTCAACATGGGGGTTACATAGTGGCCAATCCTGAAACAAGAAGAAAACAAGATGTTAGTCAAGACAACCCCACTACAGCGGAATGCATAATATCCTGCCATGTATTCTGAATTTATTTCAATCAGCCATTCTTCAGCCTCTTCCTCTTGAACTCTATTCAGTTTTTGTCCTGAAAAATAATAGAACTGTGTGGAAACAAAAATAAAGCTAATAATATAGATTATATAATTTATGTTATGGTATCTAATTTATGCTAATTGTTATCTAATATGGCAATGCCAGATGATTTGATTCAGATTAGGGAAAACTATTCTGCCCATACAGTTGAGTTACCTATGTTTTATATATTGATAGTAGTTAAGCATTTAGGTCCTATTTACCTTCATACTTTGGGTCAGTTATATTTGCCAAAAGATTACATGGCCATAGCTTTTTTAAATCTCTTAATAATATCTTCTTTGTATGGAGTTAATTTTTCATCTTAGATTAAATTGAGCCAAATTTCAACAGCATCAGATAATGTTGTATTATCAGCCTGCAACTGTAACAAAAAAAATAAAAACTATGAAGTTATATATGGCTGAATGAAAACATCTGTAAACATTTAGAATTATGCATTGTTAGAATTTATTTTTTGGTGTTACAAGTTACAACGCATATAAAATGAAGTGTATTTTAACTATTTATTAGTAGTGCTTTAGTACAGGATTCTATAAATAAAATGTGCACTATACAGTAAGTCTATAAAATATCTTGAAATTAATATTGGTATTTAAAGTTAATAATTTTAACTGCATAATATAAACACACTTTATCTAGAGCATTTTCAACAAGTAAGAGTTGTGACTGTAAATTGAGTGCCTCTCTCTGTATAGATAAGTTAGCTATCAATTTTCCGATGTTGTGATCAATGTTTTCAATATGCTCTCCTCTTATTTCTATATATAGAGAGTAATTTGACAAATAGGTTTTCATGCATTCTAACTGAGAATTCCATCTGGTTTCATTTGGTAGTTGCAGCATCATACCTCCTTTCTCCACTAACCAACCGTAAAATATAAATTTTTATTACAAATATTGCTGGATTTGACAGCATAAATAAATAGCCTATGCAACTTATTAATGAGTCGTGAATTAGGATTCATACTGGTGACAGTGCTAATGCTAACATTGACAGTGCTAATGCATAAAAGTAAAGCTGACAGTAGCTAATTTATTGGATTTGTTTTTAGCTTACATGAGGTTGGTGATGGTTTTGGGAATATTTGTTAATTTCTACAACATGCTTGAGAACTGATTTGAGGGAGACATCTTATTCTACCAAGTTTAGATGGTGTGCTGAACAGTAGCATGTAGCGTCATGAGCGATCTGGAGGCACATTTCAGGTTTTGTACAATCAACCTTGCTGATTTCAGAAAAGAAATAACAAAATTTCTGCAACAAGCAGAACACCTCCTTTTTTGCATGTAAAAAATACAACATTTTTGTTAATTACAGTTGGCAACACTGACTGACATGGTACTTCTGGCAGCTTTCTAATTACTCTCAGTGAGTCATCCCCTGGAATTTCTTAGTTCTACGCTAGCTCGCTTGAGAGAAACAAGTGTTTTTTCTGTGGATGGGGTGTTCAAAAACCCCAAGGTACTAACGAAAGGTGCGTTTTGTGATATATACATTATACACATTTCTTTGTTTTGTTGTGTTTTACATTGTTTATAAGTTTTTTATATGTCTTAGGGTATATATATACCTATGGATATTTATATACGTAATACATATGTGTGTGCAGTATATTTTTATATATATATTCGTAAACTTATTGTTTACCAATAAACCAAGCCTTATATATATACATACTCATAATCATATATCCCCCTCCCCGCGGGCGGTCTTTCTGGGGTGGATCGCCCACGGGCTCCTGCCTCCATGTGGCGAGGGGGGTCAGCCGCGGCTGGGGGCCCTGCCGGGTCCCCGCCCGGTTGCGAAGTGGACTTTTAGCATACCCTGCTATCCTACAGCCCCCTCTTTCCTGTCTTCCCCTCTTTACCCTCTTCCTTGCCCCCTCTGTTTTTTCTGCTTTCTCTGTTCACTTCGCGCGCCCCGTGGGCTGCCGGGGCTGGTCGCTGGGGGTCTCGCCCCCATGGCCGGGGCCGGACTAAGTTGGCTGGTAGGGTGCCCAGGCCTGGGACCCTGGGGGGCCTTGGTCTTTGCTGCCGGCGGGGGAGAACTTTCGATGCTGCAAGGGCCCCTTTTGAAACGGGGGTACCTACATGGGACGAGGCACCCACCCCCCGCCGGCGTGCGCTTGGTCCCCTTGGGCCCCGGGGAATCGGTTCCCCGCGGCCCCGGGCGCGAAACAACAATAAAAATTTTCTATGGAAACACTTACAAATCTAATGGACCTCGTTGACGACCCGGCTTGTGCATCTGACCTCCCTCTGACTACCTCTGGACCGTGGGTCTGGTAAGGGCTGTCGGCAGCCCTCGCCCACCCCGTCTGCTCTTCTTGCCGACACCTCCTCTCCCTCTCTTCCCCAGGCTCGTGGCGCCGCTGCCCGACCCCCGCCAGTAGCGGATGGACCTGCAGTGGACCCCCCGACCCCTGGATCCCCCCATATTCCACGTCCCGATAGGGACCCACCTGCTTTTTCGCCCTCAGGTGGGAGGCCCGCGGCCCCGGTCGCCTCCCACTCCGGTCGGGCCTCATCGCCCCCGGCCCCCTCGGCCCCTGGGGGACGTGGGACCCGACGTCGCCGTCCGCCTTTCTCGTCTTCTCGCCCCCTCGAAGTTCCGGTGGTGTTTGGCCAGACGGCTTCACTCGGCCTTAGGACGATGGACAAGTTCCTCGTCCTCCGCCCCTCCTCCTCCAAGCCCCTCCCCACTAACCACGAACGTCTCTTTCGAGCGATCCATGGGAAGACGGGGACGGCGCGTTTTGACCTTCGGCCTCAGAGGGATGGCTCCATTTTGATAAGGTCGCGTTCCTCTGCCGAAACCTCCTCTCTGCTCGCTATCCCCGATGTCCTGGGCTGCGGGATCACGGTGACTCCCCACCCCCGCCTCAATCAGTGCCAGGGCACAATTTACGCTGCTCGTCTTCTACCCATCCCGGTGGAAGACCTCCAGATTGAACTCGCCTCCCAGGGTGTTGTGAGGGTGTACCGCTTTCCCGACAGATCGCGGTCCCCAACCGCCCCTTCTCCTCGCCTGCTCCTCACTTTCGACTTACTGGTGCCCCCCGTTTCGGTATTCTGGGGCTTTGGTGAGAGACGAGCGTGCGAATTCTCAGTACGACCATACGTGCCAGATCCTACGCGCGGTTTTCACTGTAATAGGTTTGGCCACGTGAGCAGCTCCTGCCGTCAGCCGGCCCCGTTGTGTGTCCGCTGCGGCGGCCTTCCCCACCCCTTGCCCTGTACTGCTCCGCCTTCCTGCACCAACTGCCATGGACCACACCCTGCTTCATCCCGCTCTTGCCCGTCCTTCCTCTTTGAAAGGGAGGTTCGGGCCCTCTGTTCATCAGAGTTTCTCAGCGCTCGGAGGCGCGGGAGCGGTTGCGTGGCTGCGAGGCCGGCGTGGTGCCTCGTACGCCGAGGCTCTCCGTTCCCGGACCCCGTCCTCACCGGCGGTTCCCAACGCGCCTCCACCCACCGTGTCCGCTACTCCCAGTCCATCCTCTGCCGCCCAGAGGACTCCTACCGCGGCTCCCCGTACTACCAGCGCGTCCCCACGTGCTCCCTCCGCGAACGCCGATGCTTCGTCGGCAGACATACCCCCCCCTGCCCCTTCTACGCCCTCTCCACCGGCGCCTTCGGCCACCCCCATTCCGGATCGTGACCCGCCCGTCACCCATGCGGGCCGCACGACGGAGGGGTAGGGCCGCAAGCGCCGCGCCATGGTGACCCCGAAAGGTTCGAGCCATAAGCCTCGCATCACCTTCGTCTCCCAAACACAAACGCCCCCTTCGCTCCTACCGCTCCGGTGTCCTCACCGTCCCACTGCGCAACCGTTATGACGCTCCCCCTGGGGTCCCGACGGCCCTCGTGGTGGGGGCTGAGATATCACCCCTCTCCGGCCCGGTCGATGGACCCACTGGAGGGGAACTCGCCCGCCTGGTCGGCGTGTGTGGGACGTGCACGCCCCCGCGGTTGACCCGCCCCATCTCTCTCCTCGACCTACCTGCCTCCGGGTGAGGTATATTTTCCACTCCCCTCGTAGTCCTGCCTCCCCTGCACCTCCGGTGAAGGGAGGGGCTTCTGGATACCTCTCACATCCCCTTCTCTGCATCGCTCTCCCCCGGACGTCCGGGACTCCTCTTCTGGAGGACTTGCCGGCGTCTGGTTTCCACATCCCCCCTCGTCGGGTGACCCTCGCCTTCGCCCTCGTCGGCGTCCCGCTGACTCCGGGCTTTCCGATTCCCTCTTTAATCTCGGGCCGCCCGATCGGCCCACCCACCCCATAACCATCCTTTTCGCTGACTTTCCTACCCCTCCCTATACCTCGCTCCTGCAGTGGAACATCCGCGGGCTCCTGGTAGGCCTCGAGAGTCTCTCCTCTCTCCTGGCCTCCAGGTGTCCGGCCGTGTTTCTGCCTTCAGGAGACGATTCTGGGATCCCGTTCCCTCCCTCGAGTGTCCGGTTACTGCGGGCTCCCTTCCCCGCCTCTCGATGGGGCGGGGAGGGGGGGGCTCCGCGGTCTTCGTGCACCGCTCCGTCCCTTTCCGCCCCCTCCCGCTCCGTACAGTCCTGCAAGCTGTGGCCGTGCTCCTTTCTTGGGGCGCCAGCTCACGTCTGCTCTCTTTACCTCTCCCCTAACGTACGCCCTCCACCCATTCTCTCCGTGACCTAATTCTTCAGCTTCCCCGCCCTTTTCTGATTCTCGGGGACTTCAACAGTCGGGACCGGCCTGGGGGGACGTTTGCTCCACCTTTCTCTCCGGACCCTTCTCTCCCTTATGGACGAGCTCGAGTTCACCTTTCTGAACGATGGCTCCCCAACCTGCCTTCACTCGGCCGCATGGCAGTTTCACCTGTATCGACCTTTCCCTGGTTTCCCTCGAAATCGTGGACGGAGTTTCACCTGGGAGGTCCTGCCGGATTCTTCCGGCAGTGACCATTTCCCAGTGTGTCTTACCCGACCCGTCTCCTCCCCCCACCTCTGTCCGCCCGCGCTGGCTGTTCGCCCGAGCAGACTGGGCCTCATACGCGAGGGGCACGGCGATCTCGCCATCAATTCCAGCCTTTCCCTCCGTCAGTGAGGCCCTCGCCTTCTCGAGAGTAAGATCCTCTCGGCTGCCGCCAGTTGCATCCCCCGTACCTCTGGCTCCCCCAGGTCCGCAAGCGTCCCATGGGTGGTCCCCAGAGTGCTCCCATGCCGTTCAGGGGGCGCCGGCCGGCCGCCGCTTCTACCGGACCCGCCAGCTGGAGCACAAGATAGCGTTTCAGCGCCTGAAGGCAGTGGCCCGTCGGGTCCTGAAACTGGCCCGGCGTACCTCCTGGCGGAGTTACGTGGTCCGGGATCCCTCCTCGACTGCCCCCTCGACTGTTTGGCGCAAGGTGCGTAGCTTTGAGGGGACCCGTGTCCCCCCTCGACCCGGTGCTTCGGGTCGGGGACGACGAGTTCGTATCCGATCGGGAGGCCGTCGCGAACGCACTCGCGGCGCACTTCGCAGCCATCTCCAGTTCCGATTCCCCCCACTCCCGCCGCGACCCACCGGAATTTCCACCTCATAGGGATGACCCCTATAATCACCTCTTCCACATGACAGAGCTTCGGGAGGCCCTCCGCCCCCGACGCTCCTCCGCCCCCGGCCCCGATAATATCCCCTATGACTTGTTACGGCATCTCCACCCCTCTGCTCTCAGCTTTCTACTGGACCTCTATAACCGGATTTGGTTGGAGGGTTCATTTCCGGACCGATGGCGTGAGTCCATCGTCGTCCCCATCCCGAAACCCGATAAAGACCCCTCACTCCCGTCGAACTATCGCCCCATTTCCCTAACATGCTGTGCCTGCAAGGTGATGGAGGCGATGGTCGCCTCACGGCTGTCCTTTACCTTGGAGGCGAGTGACCAGTACCCTGCTACCCAGGCTGGTTTCCGGCGCTTCCGGTCTACCACCGACCCCCTCCTTCTCCTTAGCCATGACGTGCAGGAGGCTTTCTCCCGGCGTCAATTTGTACTCGCCGTCTTTTTCGACCTCCAGAAGGCCTACGATACTACCCGGCGGAGCGCGGTCTTCGACTGCTTACGCTCCCTGGGTTTCGTAGGCTTTCTCCCTTCCTTTATTTATAACTTCTTGTCCGCCCGTTCTTTCTCGCGTCCGCATCGGTTCTGCCCTCTCTGACCGCTTTCCGTTGGAGGAGGGTGTCCCTCAGGGTAGTGTCCTTAGCGTCTTGTGTTTCTCACTCGTGATGAACACAGTCGCTACGGTCCTGCCTACATCCGTTCGTAGCTCCCTCTATGCCGATGACCTGGCTATCTATTGCTCTGGCCGCCTCCCGTCTTTGGCTGAACGTCGGCTCCAGCTAGCCATCAACGCGGTGGTTCGCTGGGCGTCCTCGGTTGGCTATGCTTTCTCACCCTCTAAGTCTTCCAGTATGCTTTTCCGTCCTCGGCGCCTCCGTCTGTCGCATACCTTCGCCTTACCCTTGCCGGCACTCCTCTTCCCCTCGTCCCATCCGTTAGATTCCTGGGTATGACCCTCGACGGATTTTTCGGTTGGGTTCCACACCTTAGGCGGTTGCGGCAAACATCTCGCCGCACCCTCTCCCTTTTGGGTCATCTGTCCCACACGACCTGGGGGGCGGACAGGCGTACTCTGCTGCGCCTGTACACCTCCCTGGTGCAATCCCGTGTCGACTACGGCTGTGTGGTCTACAGCTCTCCGCCTCCTCTCCGGCACTCCGTATGCTGGATCCTCTTCTCCACCGTGGCCTTCGCCTGGCGTCGGGTGCCTTCCGCTCGTCCCCTGTCGCTAGTCTTCAGGTGGACTGTGGACACCCCCCCTGCCCTTCGCCGGGGCCTTCTCATGGCGAAGTGTTACCTTCGCATCTCCCCTCCCCGCCTTCCGATTCCTACTCTTCTCCGCGATCTCCCCCCAGTACTACCCCCCGGCCTGACACGTGGCATTTCGCTGCCTCTCTGGCCGAATTTTCTCGTCCCTGGGGATCCCCCCACCCTCTATTCTGCCGTTCTCCTTCGATCTGTCGCCCCCCTGGCGGACCACCCCTATCTGCCGTTGCCAGGCGCTCCATGGCCTGCGTAAGGAGTCTCTTCCTGCCGTCCTCTGGTCTTCTTTTCTGGCCCATCTTCCCATCCACTCGGACGACGTTCCCGTCTACACCGACGGCTTGTGCTCCCCTGCAGGTGTCGCGGCCGCCGTCTTCTCTCCGTCATTGTCACCTACCTCCCAGGGTATCCCCCTGCCGGTTCAGGCCTCCATCTTTTCTGCGGAGCTCTTTGCCCTTCTGGAAGCCCTCCGTCTGGTATCGGGTTGTTCACGGTCCTCCTGTACCATTTTTTTGGACTCGCTGAGCGCCCTTCAGGCGCTCGAGCGCTATGATTCCCCGGACCCCCTCGTACGCCTTATTCAACAGGAGTACCATGTCCTGCACACCGTTCACCGGATCCGGGTCACCTTCTGCTGGGTTCCCGCCCATGTTGGTGTTTCCGGTAATGAGGCGGCGGACTGCATAGCCCGGTCCGCCGCCTCGCTGCCTCCCCTCCCCTGCCCGCTCCCCTTCTCAGACTATGTGCAGGTCTTTTGTTCCTTTTACGACCGCATGTGGCAACAGTCCTGGGACGATGCCACCGGAAATAAACTCTGGTCCATCCGCCCCCGTCTGTCATATTGGGTGTCCTCTTTCCACCGCTCCAGACACAAAGAGGTCGTCCTTGCGCGGCTTCGCATCGGCCATACGCGCCTCACGCACGGCTATCTTATGTTCCGGCAGGAGGCTCCTCATTGCGCCTCCTGCCAGTCACCCCTCACCGTCTCTCACATCCTTGTGGAATGCCCCACCCTGTCGTCAGTACGTCGTCGCGCCTTCCCGTTCCTTTCTGATTTCCCCCTCCCCGAACGTTTACGCCTTATGCTCGCTGAGAGCCCTCTCTTCTCGCTTGACCGTCTTTTCCTCTTCCTCTCCCAATCTCGCATCCTATCTGAGCTTTAGGTGACTTCTCACCTGTAGTCTGCTGTTCTCCCTTTTCTAGTGCCTTTTCTCCGTCTCCGTTTCTCTCTCTCTCGTATTCCGCCTCGCCATGATATCCACTACCATATAGCGGGAAGTGGCGGTAAACGCCCCAATACAAAAAAAATAAATAAAAAATAATCATATATATTTTTTATTTATACGTTTGTGTTTTTGTTTCAGTGTTCTTGTGATACTTGTTGAGTTTTGCTGGTACAATGAGCATGCAAAGAACATGGGGATCTGCCAGCCACATTGTCTAATGGTTCTCCACTATCAGAGCTTCCTCTGTCTGAACTTCCAACCCATATACAAGTTGCAAGGCATTTCCTCTTGAAGGAGAACAAGTACACCAGCAACAGGGAGATTCTTCCGGAGGTATGCCAAACACTCATTGACCTTTGGAATCGTGCTAACATTCCATCACAGCCAATCAAGAATGTGAAGACCAAGCTGCTCCGATTGATAGAAAAAGGCTCACAAGCATCAAAGCAAGGCAAGCAGGCCACAAAAACCAAGAAGTTTGAGGAAAGCCTGAATCAATTGTTTGACATAGCTGTCTGCCAATGCGATGATCTGTGCATGCCACTGTGAAAAAGAAATGAAAGTTCCACGATGAGAGCATGCCTTTCTGATAGACCAGAGAACCACGTGGATCATGCAGATCAGTCGGGTGGATACGAATGTGACTCAGATGATGGAGAGAAGGAAGTCAAGAGAGGATTGGATGCAAGAAAGACAAGAAGAGAATAGAAGAAAAACGGAATGGCAAGAGGTAGCATCCTCTGCATATGTGGTCAAATCAGCTCAAGCAGAAGCAGGCTCCAGTGGTGAAAGTGTTGGTGATGAGTGGATGGGTGATAGTGCCCAGGAGGACAGGAACATCACACCGATTCCCACTGTTGCTTTGGAAGCTGACTGGTATGGTGTATCAAACAGGGCTGCTGTAGCTATCAGCACTGCAACATTGGTTGACTATGGCATCATTAGTTCTGATGATCAGATAAACGTAATTAACCACCACAAAGTATGGAGAGATCTGAAGGAAGCAGTAACTTACCATGATGTGGAAGTCACTGCTTTATTTTTTGATGGGTGGAAAGACATGACACTTGTCAAAGAGAAAAAGGGGAACAAATGGTACAGCACAAAGAAAGTTGAGGACCACTATGTGCTGGTCGGAGAGCCTGGAACCTTCTATCTAAGCCATCTGACACTGGAACGAGGAACTGGCACTGTCATTGTGGATGGACTTCAAAATGCTATTGAAGAAATGGGTATTGCAGACAAGATAATTGCAGTGGGAGCCAACAGCACAAACACAGGGCACAGAAGTGGAGCAATACACCTGCTAGAGTGCTGCCTGGGTCGCCCTTTGCACTGGTTCATCTGTAGTCTGCATTTAAATGAACTCCCACTGTGCCACTTGTGCAAGGAACTCATCGGCCCAACAGAATCTGCAACTCAATGGAAAGGACCAATTGGCAAAGCTTTGGCCATATGTGAAAGTTTGCCACTTTCCTCTAGAAGAATTCAATATATTGCTGATGGCCACACACTCCCAGATGTTGACCTTACTGAATTGAGTCGTGACCAAGCCTACCTCTACAGAATGATGAAAGTGATAAGGACTGGTGTCATTAATGAAGATCTTCTACGAGAGAAGCCTGGACCAATCTCCCATGCAAGATGGGTTACAACTGCCAGCAGAATTTGTTGGCTATATGTAGCGATGGTGCAGCCAAGTGATGAACTGTATTCACTCACACAGTTTGTCGTGTGCCACTATGGACCCATGTGGCTTAGCATCAAGTGCCATCCAAGGTGCACAGATGGCCCAAAACATTTCCTGGAGCAAATCAAGCTGCTACGATTACTGCCACCAGCTAGCACGACTGTCACATGGCCTGTGATCCAAAGAAATGCATATTGGGCTCACCCTGAAAATGTTCTACTGGCAATGCTTGCAGTTGCAGATCAAGCAAACTGGAAATTGGCCATCAATGTAATCAAGACCATTCAATGAGCTCCCAAACCTGCTCAACAAGAAGTCAGAGAATTTCGGCCACCAAAGATCAAACAAAGTGCTCAGAATTTGAAAGATTTACTTCCACTAGTAGAGGAGTGCACAATGGAACCACCACTCACGAAGCAGTTCTCTGTCGAACAACTCGATAAGATCACTGAAGAGCCCCTTGTTGTCCGGATACCATGTCACTCCCAAGGTGTCGAACGCTGTGTTAGGATGGTAACTGAAGCATCTGGGGCAGTGTATGGAAAGGATTCAAGAGATGGTTACATTAGAGCAGTACTTAAATCCCATGACTTTATGCCATCATTCAAAACTAAACAAGATTTTAATATATCATTTACTAAATAAAACTATCTAGTCTACCTACAGTGTATATGTTTATTCCAAAAATAAATTTTTCTATTTTTCCTGAAAAGCAGTACATTGTAAGGAGTCAAATGATAGCTCAAACCCTAGGAAAGCAAGTGTCCAAAAGTTATGGGTAACTAGCAATTTTCATGATTTTCACATGCGAAAAAGGAGGTGTTGCATTTGTCACAAAAAAATTTTGTTTTCATTTTTGAATTTAGGGAGGTCAATTGTACAAAACCTGAAATGTGCCTCTTGATCCGTTACACTTTGCCCAATGATGCTACACGCTACTGAACAGCCATAAGTAATAAGACTGTAGTTGTCCTCCTTAAGAATTTCTCTCATTCTTATCATTTTGTTTTCGTTATCAGTGCATATAGCAAATACCTGAAAATAAAATGTCATAACTCATAAGGAACTGAGCATTTGAGTATACCAAGGCGGAGAATTACATTCAGTTTATAACTAAAATAAAATGTACCTACAAAATAGTTATACTTACATCAATGCCATATATTTCTTTAGTTTTTGTTATTGCTTCTCTAGCTAACTGTGCACAATATTCTGCTGACTTTTTAGTACTTCCAGCATCTACTGCTGAAGTCAGATATGGCTTTTTTCCATTATGAATACTGTGCGCAATAATAGGATCATTATCTACTGAATTCCAGCCATCTTGTATAAGGGTAATGGTACAATCGTCAAGATTAACCCTTTATGGTACCATGTTGCATCTATTTAACATTTCAAATACACGCATTTAGACTTAACCCTACAAAAAAGTTGTGCGATAGAGGGTTAAGGTCATTCTTAATTTCATGGATTACTTCATCATTAACTTTTATTAACAGATCAGATGCCAACCTTTTCCTGTTTGGTGGTTCATATCCTGATCTTAGACCTTTGATTAATTTTATAAATTCTTTATTTTCTAAAACATTGAAGGGTATGTTAACTGAAAAAAGAACCTTGCAACTTGTAAATCTAATTCTTCCTTTTGGTCCACAGTCATTCTTACCACAAATGATGTAATTGATCTTTGCCTTTTATGCTTTATTGGTGTTGAATGACAGAATGTGGGTGATGAAGAACCTGCACTGGTGTCACTCATTTCAGGCACATTTTCACTTATAATCTTTGGATCATCTTTGCCAGAAACCAAAGTTGGAGGAAGTGGATCAGTTTCAACTGATGCTCCAAATTCGAGTCTCAGCATACCTCTTGCCTCATTTTCAAAACATTCCACTTTTCTTTTACTGCATTTCTCTAGATGATGTTTCACTCTCAATTTTTCGAGTGATACTTTCTTAACAATAATTGCATAGTACTCTAGTAGGCTGATCACTTAATAAAGTCACCTTGTCTCATTCGCTAGCTTTAGATCTTCCACCTCTATAACTCTTTGAGTTTGGCATCTTAAAAATTTAAATTTAAGTTAGGTCTAAGTAAAGCTGAAATCTGCTGTTAAGAAATAAAGGAAAGATCTAAAATTAAAATGGAGAAAATTCTAATATGTCATTATCATCTCTCATATCTCAACTTTCTGTGAAATAAAGATCTCTCTAATATATATTGTAGATTAGATAAATAAATTAATAAAATAATAGATATATTAGGCACTACATAATTATCAAACCTTTCTAAAAAAAATTTCAACCTATCAAAAAACCAAAAACCCAGTTGGGTTGTTTTTTGTGTGAAAAACCCAGGTTTTTGCCAACCCTGTTGAAATCTCCTATAAATAATGTTCTAGCTCTCCAACCATTATTTATTTCCTGAACCATACTATTATCAACTTTCTGTGTTTGGTTTGGAGGTCTGTATAATGCACCTATCTGGATGTACTCTGCTTGATACACAAATATCAACCCAAATTGATTCTTCCCTGTTTAATTTAATTTAATTCTGTTTAATTCTGTTTAACTCTGTTTAATTCTGTACTTCTGAACTGAAGTTAAATCATTCTTAATGTATAAGACCAAACCACCCCACTGCTAGTCCATTCTCTGATAAATATACTGTAAATTATGTATCCATTTAACTCAGTATCAGGACAAAATCCCCCCGTGGACAAAATCCCCCATGGACAAAATCCCCCCGGACACAACCCCCCCGGACACAACTCCCCCCCCCCCCCGGACACAACCCCCCCGGACACAACCCCCCCCGACACAACCCCCCCCGGACACAACCCCCCTGGACACAACCCCCCCGGACACAACCCCCCCTGGACACAATCCCCCCGGACAAAATCCCCTAAGGCTTTATTAAAAAAAGAATACGACTGACTTTATTAAAGAAGAAAAATTAAAAACACAATAAGAATAAGAAAAGAGGCTTCGTGAAATTATACGATTTATACGATTTTATACCAGTGGAAGGTTTGCCAATTCTCGATTATTTTGAAGATAATTATATTGGAAGGCCATGCCGACGAGGACGAAGAGAACCCACTTTTAGCATTTCTATTTGGAATATGTACTCAAGAACAATTACAGAACTTCCACGTACAAATAACTCTGTCGAAGGCTGGCATAGACGCTTTGCATCTCTAACAGGATGCTCGCATCCAAACATATGGAAATTTTTAAAAGTTTTAGGGCAAGAAATAAGCTACCAACAGGCATTTATTTCTCAAATTATCGCTGGCTTGCCGACAGAACTGCAAAGGAAGAAGTATAAGTCTTCTTCTTCTCGCATTTTGAAAATTGTACAAGACTATAACAACAGGTCTATTTTTGATTTTCTTAAGGGAATTGCTTTTAATTTGTCTTTTTAAATTTTGAATTTTGTTTGACTTTGTGTTTTTAATTTTTCTTCTTCAATAAAGTCAGTCGTATTCTTATTTGTTTGCCCGGTTAGGTAATTGTACGCCCTTGACGATTGGTTAGGTTAAGTCGTGATATTTTTGTTAAAACTTTAATAAAGTCAGTCGTATTCTTATTTTTTTAATAAAGCCTTAGGGGGATTTTGTCCGTGGGGGGATTGTGTCCGGGGGGATTTTGTCCGCGAGGGGATTTTGTCCACGAGGGGATTTTGTCCACAGGGGGATTTTGTCCTAGAAGCATTTAACTCATACCTTGCTCTAGTGTCATTGAATATTGCATCACTAATCCAAGCCTCACTAATACAGATTATATCCAGATTTCCATTTAAGTTAGCCTACTGGTGTATCATGAGGCTTGGCTATCTTTGCTTTATCATACTAAACTTAAGAAAGTTCAGAAACTGCTTGTGCTAAGTCATCCATTTGAGTTATCAGAATAACAATAAGATTTTAAAATTGAGCCCTGAGGCTGATACTGTTAACACTGCTTAATCCATTTTTTGACCATTAGTAGTTTCTCCCTTCCACTGCCTCATTCTGAAGTATTCTTTAGTCCAACCCAAGTGCAATACTTTCTTGCAGCCCTAGCCTAGTGAAGAGGTTAATACTGTTATAAGTTAGCCACTAATTATGACGACCAAATGGTTTGGAAGGACCATACTGGATTGCACTTGTCCATCTGTTCATTCATCTGTCTGTTCATCACATGTTTATACATGGGCAATAATTTTTGAACCTCAACATAAATTGATGAAACTTCATACATAATAGATCATCATAGGACAATGTGTCATATGCAAAAATGAGGTCCCAGCATTAAAGGTCAAGGTCACAATTTGAGGTCAAATATCAAATGGAGATCTGTGCCATAACATTTGAACCAATTAAGGTAAATTAGTGAAACTTCACATACGTTCACATGATGTCATGAGCAAGAATCAGGTTCTTATATCAAAGGTAAAGGTCACAAATATTGGTGAAGACATTGCTGTTGTTTTGACAAAGTTCTTGTTACTATGTGTATTGAGAAAAATTTAGATTTATCTACAAATAAAATTTATTTTCAGAATTAACTTGTTTATATATTAATTGAAATGGAAAAGATAGTGACATGTACATCTCCAGTTAATATTGCGGTTATTAAGTACTGTAAGTAGCTTAAACACACAAATGTAGATACTGGTAGACCTTGTATTAGTATAATATAGGTACAGTACTAGACTTCATAGTATAGTGTAGCTAGGCTTACATGGCCTATGTGAAAGTAAGTTCTAAATCTTGTATACAGTTTGTGAAGTTTAATGACTTGTAGTTGATTTAGATAGTTTCATCATGAAACTGCACATTTCTTACCAATTGATACAGTATATTTATTAGTAAGAAACATGCAGCTTCATGTCAGGACTCTTTGAATTGATTGTGGCTTGCTTTAGGTAAAAAAAAAAAAACCTTCATTTGGCTTCATGGAACTTGTATTTTTTGTATAATTTTCTCTCCTTTATTTCACATTTGTTCATTAATGGTGTAAACAAGTAGGCATTATCAAAAACATTGATGTCCAAGGGTTTTAAATAGTGTTCCACAATTGAGTTTTATATTTTTACATTAATAATTAATTAAAATAACAGTTTGTTTTTCTTATGTTGAATACTGCATGATTTAGGCTATTGTTCATGGATCTTGCAAATCCATACAGTATTTTAACACAAATTGTATTATGCATATTCTGAGAGCAAAATTACCATTATTCACTTTCACTCTTCAGTGAGTACTGGAAGCAATTAATTCTCTTAAAAACACTGTAGCAACACTAGAAATTTGCTATCCTACTAGTACTAGGCCCTATGTATTTAAAGTAATAGAGGTTTCTTTTGGGGGAAGATGTTCAAGTGGGTTTGACATAGGGCTTGGCAATAATCGCTGATATTCTTGGTAATCGATCACCATGGAAAAAATTGATGATAATCACTGCCATTTTTCAGAAAATGATGATCATCACAGACAAGTTTTTAACAAGTTTTTTTTATGTAAAATTTTATAATTTCCAACAAATTCAACTGTGAAACTGCATGATAACATTTTTCTGTTAATATCAAAGTGAAAACAATGCTGATTGTTGTATGCTACTCTATTCTAAGATTGAATGATGTGATTAGGGCTGCAAGTATATTAAATTGTTCGTATTGATTGACAAAAGAAGTAGGGAAATAAATGACACTGGCACTTTCAAAGGTAAGGGTTGTATTTTCATAATTCATACACTTTCAAAAGTAAGGAAAGGATTGTATCAAATGATAAACATGCAATGCAACTACATTTCACAATGGTCACAATGTTCCCTCTACAGTTCCAGCTCCAACTGCTTACTGCTGCTGCTGAGCAATGACTTTGTGGTGGTATTGACGCAAGTGACTGATAAGATTTGTAGTGTTGGCATCTTTGCAGCTAACTTCCTTCTTGCATGATTCAATAATGCAGACAGCTGCATGCTCCTTAGTTTTGTCAACAGTTTTGCCATCTTGGCTGTAACATTGAAATATGTCCAAACTTCACTTTTGGTCTTAGGTTTTTTATCAGTTTCATAGAATCAGCCATGATTATTGTTCATTCATTTCACAAACAAATCTACAGCAAGAATCCAGATTCTGAAAATAAGAGACAAGGGTGAGTATTGATATGTCATGTCATGCTGAGCCAAGTAATATAGCATGGCCTGTTAACCATTATGAAGCAATGACATGAACAAATCATGCATGCAAGCATTGTTTGCAGATGGCTGCTACAACTGCATGCCTTACACAGTCATGTTATGTTGCACACATGTAGCAGATATGGATGGATTCATTCAATCATCAAATACTGTCAATATCATGATTATCATCATGAAAAATGGCAGTGATTTCCAAGCCCTAGTTTGACAGAACAAATCTTGTCACAGTAGCTAGATAGGTATCATTGCATCTGATCCATGAGTTGTACATTGGACATTCTTTCTATGAGTGATACTTGTCATACATTTCTGTTTTCTTAGGGGGGAAAAGAGAAGAGAATTTGGTGCTTCCATTGAATGATTCAATAAGCTTCACTCTCAGCCAAAAGGAAATGTGTGCAACAACTACTGTGATGATATCTCCTAAATTTACTTGTGATAGGTTGTGGTTGAACAAAAAGTAAGTCTTGGAATTAACTTAAAGATAAGGTTATTATAAAGATTATCATATAGCATAGATGGGCCTAAGCCATTTAGGTACCTTAGGGCAGATTTTATTTTTCAGAAATGTTCTAAAAAAGTTTTTAAAAACTACACTGCCTTTTTTGTAAATGGGTGCTAGATTTGCTTTTTTCTATTCATCGGTACCTCTGCATAATAATTAATAGACTTGGCAAACAAAATAGTTTGTGTCTCGGATAAGCTATTCTCTCCTTCTAGCATATATATTATCAGGTGCAGCAGCTTTATTTGATTTTATTATATGAATTACTTGCCTAACATCATCATCCTTTATATGAATCTTTTCAAGAATTTATTTATTTTTTTATGCAGGAAGTAGGGGCCAAGGGCAAATGCCTGCAAAAGCACCCCTCCCATAGAAGAAGAAGAGAGCCACAATCAAGATCAAGGGTTTTCGAGATGCCTATACACCCTGTGAAAGATGGGAGGTCATAGACAGGAGGAAAGATGGATTGAGGAAGATTGTTCCAGAGTTGACCAGTTGAGTCAATGAAAGACTGAAAATACCAATTAACCCTTGCATTAGATAGTTGGACAGAAAACAAACATGAGAGAGTGTAGAAAGTCTGGTACTGTGTGCTCTCCTTAAAGGAGGAGGCATGCAGGTAGAGAGTTCAGAAGAGCAATGTCCATTATAATAGCAACAGTAAAGAGTAACTGAGGCAACATTGTGGCAAACAGAGAGAGAGAGAGATTGAAGACAATCAGTAAGAGGTGGGGCATTGATGAGATGAAAAGCCTTTGACTCCACCTGGTCAAGTTCAACTGTGTGGGTTGAACCCCCTGAACCCCCCCCCACACACACACACATGAAAAGCATACTCCATACAGGGGCAAACGAGACCCTTGTACAGAGACAGCAACTGAATTGGGGTGAAGAAACCATGGAGGTGGTACAACACACTAACCTGTTAGAAGCTGGTTTAGAAAGAGAGTATATGTGATCTTCCAAAGATCACAAGAAAAGGAAATGCCAAGAATGCTAATAGAAGAGGAAGGATTGAGTTATGTGTTGTTGAAGGTAAGGGGATAGTTGTGTGGAAGATTGTGACCAGTAGACAAATGGAGGAACTGAGTTTTTGAGGTATTGAAAGCTGCAAGGTTTTCTCTGCCCCAATCATGGAGTGACTGTTGAGAGGGATGCTTTGGGAAGCAGGTGGAGCAGTGAAAAGTGGAATCATCAGTGTAGAAGTGAATAGGACAGGAAATGCAAATTAAAAGATTATTATAAATAAAAAGAAAAGAGGGTCATTCCATGACAACTCAGCCACAAAATGGCACTTTTTGCACTCACCCCTTTCAATTTTGCTCATACTTGGCACAATAGCAGATATACATGCCAAACTTAAATTCCCAAATTATTAGAGCTGACTGACCTTTGGTTACTGAGATACAAGGTCACAAAGTTGTGACATTTTGACCTTTTTTGCGTTAAATGACTATTTTCAAAATGGTGTAACTAAAACACTATTAAAGCTAGAGCATTGATTTTGGTCTCATTTTAAAGCTCTTTAGTAGCCCCTTGTTTATTGTCTCTTGTTAAATATCTCTACTGTGAAAAATAAAAAAATCCCTTCAAAAGTTGACCTTTGACCTTGAATAAAAAAAAAATACCTTCTCCTAAAAAATTCAATTTTTTTTACATTAATACCTTGAGTCATGTACAATAAAATCCCAAGAAGCTGTAAGTGGCTGATAACTAGTTCAATGTATAAAAAATAAATGAAGTTGGCATCATTCTTCAATTTTAGATTTTTTTTGTCAGTTCATTTATTTAAAAGTTCTGTTCTGATATAGTGTCAATGAAGACTTAGTTCAACTTAACATTATTAGTTCAAAAACCTTTTTGTGACCTGTGCCAAAAGAAGTCTTTTAAAAGACAACCAGGGTTAAACCCCTCGACAGCCCCAAATCTACTGGAGTAGCACTGATCCAAAGGCCCAACTAGTATATAAGTACTGTCAACTTTACAGAGTTGACTCCTGACTTCAAGTTAAAGTTAATTTATTTTTACTAAATACATGTATAAAAATTTATTTAATAATTCATTAATTGTTCATTGTTTTCTTTTCAGGATTTTCTTTGTGCTTTTGTGATTTCAGAGTACAAACATGGAACATTTAAAACTGAAACAGAAGTGTGCTGATCCTTTGCTGCGTCACAAAGGTCAGTGTCGAAAGAAGAGTTTGAGAATTGTACCACAGGAACTTGGAAATAAGTTTCCCGATCTGCACTTAACACTACATCACAGACTTTGTAAGCAGTGTAGAGAACATCTTGAGTCCTTGCCTGAGAAAGGAATAGGCACTTTGAATTCAGACATAAATGATGCTTCTTCTTGTAGTAGTGAACCACCTGAAGATCTTGAGAAAATTGAAAATGTTGACAATAGTGATGCATCAACTTCAGAGCAAAACCATGAGATGTGTACTTTGAATGCTTCTTTTGTTTCAATTGGTGAATCACCCATAAAAAAGAGAAAGCTTGTAGAGCAAAAGTCATATGGAGCTAAAAAACTAAGCAAGGTGACAGAGACAGTTAAGAAGAGAATGGAAACAGTTGCAGGAAAAGAGATTTCTGACTCACAGTTTAAGGAGCCATCTGGAGATGTAGACTGTTTAGAAATAATAAATCAACTCAAGGAAAAATTCAAAAATGAAAATACTAAAAGAAGTGATAAAATAAAAATCCTCACTGTATTGCCCAAAAGTTGGAGCATTAGGAAAATTGCTTCAGAATTTAACACAACAAGGCATACAGCATCCATTGCTAAAAAAATAGTTGAAGAAAAAGGTGTCCTTTCAGACCCAAATCCAAAGGGTGGGAAAAGAATTAAACAGGATACTGTTGACGCTATTAAAGCATTTTATCTTTCAGAAGACATCAGTAGAACAATGCCAGGAAAGAAAGACTATTGTAGTATCATTGACAATGAAAGAGGAAGGATACATTTGCAAAAGCATCTTTTACTTTGCAATTTAAAAGAAGCCTATCATATTTTCAAAGAAAGAAATCCTTTGGTTAAGGTGGGATTCAGTAAATTTGCAGAATTGCGTCCAAAGCAGTGTGTTATTGCTGGAGCAACAGGAACTCACTCAGTATGTGTCTGTACAATTCATCAGAATGCCAAACTTATGTTTGTAGGAGCTGAATTAGAAAAACTAACTGCAAATGATGACACACCTATTAAGAATGTACGTCATTGTGTTGCCTTTATGGAATGCAATCCTGCCTCAGACAATGTGAACAATGTGGAGATCCATCAGATTTAAAAAACAGACTACTGGACATATTTACAAACAACTTCATTGATATCATAAATTTTAAAAAGTGGACCAATACAGATCGGTCAAATCTTGAATCAGTAGAACTGAATACAGATGAATATATTGACCAATTCTGTAACCAACTGAAAGAATACCAGATACATGACTTCAAGACAAAGATGCAAGCAACTTATTACCGTGAAACAAAAATGTCTTTGAAAGATGGTGAGGTCCTTGCTGTGTGTGATTTTGCTGAAAATTATTCCTTTATTCTTCAAGATGAGGTTCAGAGCTTTCACTGGAACAATGAGATGGCTACTCTACATCCATTTGTTATTTACTATAAAAAGGAAGATGAGATTGCTCACCTTAGCTTTGTTATTATTTCAGAGTGTAACATCCATAACACAGTTGCTGTACATTTGTTTCAAAAGCATCTGATAAAATTCCTAAAAGATAATATCTCATCCATCGGTTCCATCCACAAAATAATTTACTTTTCAGATGGGTGTGCAGGACAGTATAAGAACTGCAAAAACTTTTTGAATCTTTGCCATCACAGAGATGATTTTGGAATTGAGGCAGAATGGAATTTTTTTGCAACAAGTCATGGAAAGGGACCCTGTGATGGTGTTGGAGGCACAGTTAAGAGATTAGCTGCAAAAGCTAGTCTACAACGACCTTATGATGAACAGATCCTTACTGCAGAACAGTTATATACATTTGCAAGTGAAAATATTGTAAATATAAAATGTCATTTTTCAACCAATAAAGAGCATGAAGAGGAAAGCCAACTTCTCCAAGAAAGACACTCAACTGCAAGGACTATTGCTGGTACACAGAAATTACACCATTTACAGCCAGTTTCATTGACTTCTCTTAAGGTTAAACATTATTCATTATCAGATTATTCAAATATTGAGAAAGTTACTGAAAAGGAAGAAGTTGTGACTGAGGAGAAAATACATGGTTTTGTTACTGCTGCATATGATGGCCATTGGTGGGTGGCATATGTGCTGGAAAAGATACCAGAGAATAGAGAAGTAAAAGTCACATTCCTTCATCCTCATGGCCCAAACCCATCATTTGTGTATCCTGGTCGACCAGATGAATTAATCTTACCATATTCAGATATTCTAACACAAGTTGAGGCATCTACTACTAATGGACGAACATACAGGATTTGCAAAGAAGTTACTTTGAAGGCATCCAAAGCTTTGGCAGATCTACAGCACAGAAAGGTAAGAATTCAAAATTAAAATGGTCATGTAACTATATATACACTGCATACATTTTAAGTTGTGATAAATGGAAATCAATGAGCACTATACCTATACATATTGTATGTACATTTTAATATGTTACTTGTATTTGTTAATTAGGTAGCTATCTAGGTATACATTAAAAATTGTTTTCTCTTCTAGAAATCACAATAAATTGGGTGGCCCACAAGAATCTTGTCAACTACTGAAAACCATCACATACATGCACAACATACAGGTGAGGTGGGTAAAGAACAAATATTTAAAAATAAGCATTTGCTTGTTTGTAGAAGGCTGCAGATAGTATGTAGATATGGGTTGTATTTGTAAGAGATTGAGCTGACCTTAGACAAAAATGGTTACTGACATACAAGGTCACAAAGTCATGACTTTTTGACAATTTTTGTATAAAATGACTTTTTTCAAAATGTTGCTTGAATTCATTATTTTTTATACATTGAACTAGTTATCAGCCACTTACAGCTTCTTGGGATTTTGTTGTACATGACTCAAGGTATTAATGTAAAAAAATTGAATTTTTTAGGAGAAGGTATTTTTTTTTTATTCAAGGTCAAAAGTCAACTTTTGAAGGGATTTTTTTATTTCTCACAGTAGAGATATTTAACAAGAGACAATAAACAAGGGGCTACTAAAGAGCTTTAAAATGAGACCAAAATCAATGCTCTAGCTTTAATAGTTTTTTAGTTACACCATTTTGAAAATAGTCATTTAACGCAAAAAAGGTCAAAATGTCACAACTTTGTGACCTTGTATCTCAGTAACCAAAGGTCAGTCAGCTCTAATAATTTGGGAATTTAAGTTTGGCATGTATATCTGCTATTGTGCCAAGTATGAGCAAAATTGAAAGGGGTGAGTGTTTTAGGTGGCTGACTTGACATGGAATGACCCAAGAGTGGGTGACAAGACAGAACCCTGAGGAACACCACTGTTAATAGCTTTAGGATAAGAACAGTGGCCATCAACAGCCGCAGCTGTAGATCAGCCAGAAAGGAAAATAGAGATGAAGGAACAGATGGAAGGATAGAAACCAAAGGGGGGCAGTTTGGAAATTAAAAATTTGTGCCAGACTTTATCAAAATCTTTTGATATGTCTCGCGCAATAGGAAAAGTTTTACAGAAATCCCAAAATGAGGATAACCAAGAATCGGGGAGATATGCAAGAAGATCACCAGTAGAGTGTCCCTTGCAGAATCCATACTGACAATCTGAAAGAAGATTGTGAGAAGAAAGGTATTTAAGAATCTTCCTATTAAGGATAGATTCAAAAACTTTGGAAAGAAAAGAAATCAAAGCAATTGGATGATAGTTGGAGGGTTGAGAGCAGTCACCCTTCTTTGGGACAGGCTGAATGAAAGTGAACTTCCAGCATGAAGGAAAAGTACCAGATGAGAGACAAAGACAAAAGAGTTTGCCTAGGTCGGGTGTCAGCACAGAAGCACAGTTCTTAAGAACAACAGGAAGAACACCATCAGGACCATACACCTTTCTAGAGTTGAGCCCAGATAGGGCAGAAAAAACATCTTTAGAAGAGATTCTAGTTTGAGACATAATAAAGTCAGGGGGGGTAGGAGATGGAGGAACAGCACTGGAATCATCCAGGATTGAATTGTAAATGAAAGTTTGAGTGAAGAGTTCAGCTTTGGCAGGAGAAGAGACAGCAATTGTGCTGTTGGGATGGAAAAGAGGAGGGAAAGAAGAGGAAGTAAAGTTGTTGTTGAAGTTCTTAGGTAGATGCCTGAAAGAGCGAGAAGAATTAGAATTGGATAGATTTTCACATTTTTGTCAGATTAAATTTTTGGCGACTCGAAGAACAGATTTTGCATGATTCTGGGCAGAAATATAAGCTGAGTGAGAGTCAGGAGTTGGATGGTGATGGTACCTTCTGAAAGCCTCGTCTCTGTTGTGGATAGCATTAGAACAAGTAAAGTTAAACCAAGGTTTTTTGCATTAGTAATAGGAATAGAATATGGACTGTACACCTCCATGCCCGAGAGAATCACCTCTGTGATGCGCTCAGCACACCCACAAGGGCCCTGGCCACAGAAGCAGTAATCATTCTATAGGAAATCACAGAAGTACTGCCTAAAGGCCTCCCAATCAGCAGGACTGAAGTGCCAAAGGCGCCTCTTCTTGGGAGGATCCAAAGGCTGAATTGGAGCAATAGGACAGGAAACAAATACCATATAAGATTGTGCTTGGAGGAGCCCAATGGAGAGAAAAGTTTCGCAGAGTAAGAAGAAGGATGAGAGGTAAGAAATAAATCAAGAATGTTGGGCCTATCTCCAAGGTGATCAGGAATACAAGTAGGGTACTGTCCAATCTGCTCTAGGTCATTTAGGATAGAAAAGTTATAAGCTAGTTCACCAGGGATGTCAGTGAAATGAGAGGAAAACCAAAGGTGGTGGTGAACATTGAAATCTAAAATGGAGATTTCAGGAAAGGGAGAGCAGGAAAGAATGTATTCCACTTTGGAAGTAAGGTAGTCAAAGAATTTTGGATAGTTAACAGAATTAGGAGAAAGGTAAACAGCGCAGATGTATTTAGTTTGAGATTGGCATGTAAGCCATAGCCAGAGGGTATAGAAATTTGGAAGATTCATTTCAGGAATACGAGAACAAGTTAGATCATTGTGTACATATATGCAACATTCACCTTTGGAGTGAAATTGAGTATAGAGAAAGTAAGAGGGTACAGAAAAGTGGTTGCTGTCAGTCATCCCAGACACCTGAGTTTCAGTAAGGAAAAGAAGATGAGGTTTGGAGGAGGAGAGGTGGTGTTCAACAGATTGAAAATTTGAGAAAAGGCCATGAATGTTGCAGAAATTTAAGAAAAGTGAATCAGACAGAGGTCCAGAACATCTTGAATGGGTGGTAGCAGATCCAGCCCTGCTACCCAAGTCTGCGTTCCCAGTATTGGCAGGGGGGCAGCCAGAAGTGGGGATATTTATGGTCCCCTCCCCAAGGAGGCTCTTGAAGTTTTTTTTTTTTTTTTTTTTTTTTTTTTTTCACTGCTCACACAGTAGATAAGACATGGAAAAAGATCAGCTAAGGAAGACAGTGACAGGAGAAATGGGAGTTTGAGCACTCCCTATCATCTGCCTAATGCCCCCCCACCCCCAGAGTACTTCCCTGGTTGATTGGTGTCTGGAATGTCTAGAATGTAAATGTCTGAGTTTGCAAAATCTAAAGAATTAAAATCAAAGTTATTCAAATTTTCTTCAGTAAAAACAAAGCTAAAATAATCATTAAAATACCAACAATATCCTGATCGATCATTATCAAATATCCTATCATTGTGTTCTGTTCAGCCATTCCTATGCTTTTAATTTTTGCATTTATAAAAACTAAAGAATTTTTTTGGATACTACTGCAAGTTCCCTAATAACTTCATAATCACTGGATAGAACCGAATCTAAGATTGCTTGATCCCTAGTTGGTTTATCTGCAAATTGCATTAGAAAGCCATCATTACAGCACTCATTGAAGAGGTTACCTTCTCTATTATTTCCTTCTAAAAGGCTCCAGTCTATATGAGGCAAGTTTAAATCAATCTCCCATAACACTGGTCAACAAAATCGAACTTTTTTTCTCTTATCAAAGATGTATACACACTTTTCTAGACCAGGTTCGTAGGCTGATTCCAAATCTGTTTTCGGTTTTCTTCTAGCAAATCTAGTTATCGAAATATGATGTGTTAATTTCAGCACAGTTTATCATAAAAGTACAACTTTATTCATAAAAAGAAATGTACACCAACCTAAAAACGTTGCAAGTACAATATGACTGGTGTTAATTTCAGCACAATTTATTATAAAAGTACAACTTTATTCATAAAATGAAATGTACGGGGCTCCATTAAACCTTAGCCCCCTCACCCATGGCCTAAACCATTAGAGGTACAGTAAAACTAAACATACCTTAAAAAAGAGAATTTAATCCTGCATTTAATGAGAGAATTAAAACTTGGTGTTCCCACCATTGGCTTCCAAGACAGCCTGAATTCGCTTTGGGTAGCTTGCCAAAAGTGACGTGAATAGATCTTGATCATTACGCAAATTTGCTAAAACAGTTTCAATGTGTTGCGTCATTGTATCCTTCGAAAATCGATTTGCTGCAGGTTCTTGAAACAAGAAACATTCAACCTTGTCCTTTATAACTGATCGACTGTGTTCACAGATGTTCAGGTCAGGAGAATTTCCTGGCCATTCTTCATTTCCAAAGAAATCAATCTCATGGTTCCGCAACAACTGTTGAGTGGCTAATGCCTTAAAGCAGGGGGCCTTATCATGCAGAAGTGTGACCTGATTGACATCCATAACATTGTTTGGGTTTCTTAGAAAAGGAATGACATGCTGGGATAGAATAATATCACGAAAATACTGTCCATCCCAACTCTGACCATATGGCTTCAGCACCCACATGAGCTTCTTTGCAGTGAACAAAACAAACACACCAACACAGTCTGGACTTTTTAATAATTCGCGATAATGTTCATTGTCATCAATTTCATCTGGTGTTGTGGCCCACACTCGATCATTTTGGTAGTTAGGCTGACGTGTTACGTAAACAAAAAATTCAGCAGAGACAGCTAAATGCATGAAATCATCCACATCCCAATCTTCAAGATAATGGGCAAACCACATTCTGTCATTGATGTTGAGTTTTTCTTGGCTTTGGAAGTTCATGCCAAGGCTTTAAACCTTGCCTATGACGGTACAGTCAAATGATCTCACCACTAATGATCTTTCCTCTCAACACTTCGATCTCTCTAGAAAGTTTAGCACAGCTGTTTTTCCACTTATGCGTACTGCTTTCAATGATGTCCTTTGTTTCCTGAGAGAGAGGCAAATTTGGGTGCCCAGATTTGGTTGTATCCATTTCAGATTCATCCAAAGTTTTATTCCAATTTCTTTTGATGAAGTCCTCACTTCGCAACTTTTTGGCAACCCATGAACGTGTTATAAAGGTGGCTCCAGCATCATGAGCTTCCTGGAATGTTGTTGCTCATATGCGATCTATCACACGTTGCCTCTCCAAATCACCAATTAATTGAGAAGCCATTATATTATCACTTTATCAGCTAGAGTAATTTTAATACCTGCAGTAAATAAAGAATTTTATATATTTTTATAATCACTAAAAACTATTTCGATATAAGTAAACGTGTAAGTTGCAAATGGGGGGGCTAAGGTTTTTTGAACCCCTTACACCAACCTAAAAATCAGCAGTAGTCTGCCAGCATACTTTCATTCCAGAAACCTTAGTAGCAATTTTCCATTGACTACATGTCTTGATGGAAGCATTCCTCCTGCATTCTTTCTGTTCATCACACACTGTGCCAACGTTTTTGGGAAAGAAATTTAGATGTGAATGTATAAAATGTATTTTCAAGGACACGCAACAGCCCATTTCTTTATGCATTGAGCAGTTTCTGAACTCCATTTTTATATGTGGGAGACTTGTGGTTACCCAAGAAGTTTCCACAAATCCATTTGAAAGCCTGCCATGCCTTTAGTTCTAAGGCATTGATGCTTTTTTCAAAGCCTTCATCCTACAGAACCTCCATGATTTGGGGCCCCACAAAGATTCCCTCCTTCAATTTCGTGGCACTGATGTTTGCAAATTTCTCAACAAGGTATCAAAACTCTCTCGAATTTGCCTTATCCATTGCTTTCATAAAATTTTTCATGAAGCCAAGCTTAATGTGGAGAGGTGGCAGGAAAATCTTTGGATCAACTAAAGGAACACACTGAACACTGCCTGTTCCTGGCTCGTATGTGCTTCTTTGATGCCAGTCATGTCTGATGTAATGATCCACGATAGCATGGCTGTCCCATAGGCATAGGAAACAACAGTATTTTGTGAACCCTCCTTGCATGCCCATTAACATACCAATGACTTTGAGATCACCACAGATATTCCATTGATAAGTGCTGTATTGGATTGCTTCAAGTAGTATATTCATGTTATTGTACATCTCCTAGATGAATGGAGTGAGTGATCGGGATGGATGGCTTTAAGTTCCCATTATGCAGGAGAACCACTTTCAAGCTTCGCTGTGAAGAATCAGTGAAGATGCGCCACTCAGATGGTGTGTGTACCTGTGACAAGTTCTTGAAAAGTCCATTGATATCATGGCAATAGCAGAGTGGACTGTCTACTGTAAAGAATGTTGCCAAATCATGGTTTTGTTTTCGATAGTGACACACTCAGATGTTCTTCTCAAGTAATTGTTTCTGTTTGAGTCTCGAGGAGAGAAGTTCTGATTTCTCTTTGGAGAGGGCTAGGTCTCTAATGAGGTAATGAGGTCATTCAACTTATTTTGGGTAAGCCTCTCCAGCTCCAATTGCTCTTCATCAGGTGTGTAATGAAGATCATCTGAAGGTCCCACATCTCCGCTGATTGCACCTTTGTCAGATTCCCTTTTGTCTTCTAAAGAATCAAGTCCATGCTGTGGAGGTACTGGAATTGGCATCATGTCATCATGAAGGATTGGTCTGATTGCGGAGTCTACATTCAGATAAATGATGTTATGCTTGTTCTTCATGGAGAATTCAGTCATGTTAACACTGCAAAAGTAACAATCGCCATGATAGTCTCTTGGCTCCCTCCATATCACAGGTATAGTGAATGGTATTGCCTTTTTTCCTTTGGTTCAACCAGTCACATAATCTATTTGGACAAGCAGTACAGATAACCTGTAGAGCCCACGCCTTATGTTGGTCACCTAGTGGACAGCCAAAGTATAACTGGTAAGTTTTCCAAAGATCCATCATGACTGTACACCATTGTGATTTAGTCACGAATGAGCTGCACACGTAACAGAAATTGTCAGGGTGATTTTTACACTTTTGAGGCATGATGATCAATGAGTGGGTTGATGTAAATCACCTAAAAAAATAAAATGTGTAAGTGGGTGACACAATACACAACTAGACATGTGACTGTTATGCCAAAGAATAAAAGGGTGTACATGTGCAACATCTGCAAATTTGTGACCAGCAACTGCTCTCACCTAAAATACCACAAGACAACCTGCAAAAGCCTAAGTTGAAACAACAAAATGCCATACATGAGGATACAGAAATGGTAAAGCAAACACCTACACCTAAGCTGCAACAACAAAATACTCTGCTACATGTGTAAAGGATGCATATTATATATATTATTATATTATATATCTTATTGCTTGATAGTAACACAACTTACAAAGCAGAAAGTTGGAAATTAGAAGACTTTGTACCCTAATTTCAAGCTTATGTGAAGAATAAAAGTCTTGGGGTTTATACTTCCTCTGTTCTGAGGAAGTTCATTCACAAACCTTGACAAGTGTTACTAAATTCATTTATCCTGCGGTGAAGAAGGCATTGGGCAACCACTCCACTAATATGCCCTTGTTAAACTCGGGAAAATGTCCACAGATAGAAATAGGAATAACAGCATAGACGGAGTTGCCAGTCAAAGGATAGGCAATGTCACGTTTGGCAGGGGAAGCAGCAGGGCTTCCCAGGTTATCATCAGGTGAATTTCCTGTGACACCAACAAAAGAGTAAAGATTGGGATGTGGAATGTAAGAAGAATGAACAGACCAGAAAAGTTAGAGACCATCAAACAAGATGAATAGGCTGAGCATAGATGTCATGGGGTTGTCGGAAGTCAGATGGTGAGAAGGAGGAGATTTTATTAGTGGAGATGTGAGAGTGATTTATTCTGGTGGCAACAGGGCTGAGAGAGTTGTATTTTACTTAGAGGAAGGATAAGAAACACCGTAGAGGAGTTAGGCTGTGTGTCAGATAGAATCATGTGGATAAGAATGAAAGGCGAAAAAGTAGACACATTTGTCATGCAAGTGTATATGCCAACAAGCGCCCATCTGGAAGAAGAGGTAGAAGAAATGTTTGATAGAATAGAGGAATTAATTGAAGCCCATGGAAGAAATACTAATGTAATAATCATGGGGGACTGGAATAGTGTCACTGGAGGGGGGAAAGATGGAAAGGAGGTTGGACCATTCGGATTAGGCAGAAGAAATGAAAGAGGAGAAAAGCTAGTAGAATTTTGCAGAAGGCAAGAACTCATGGTGACTAATACTTGGTTCCAAAATCATAAAAGAAGGAGATGCACATGGAAAAAACCAGGAGACACTGAACGATTCCAAATTGACTTTATTTTGGTAAGACAGAGATATAGGAATGCAGTGAAGAACTCGAAAGCTTATCCTGGAGCAGATGCTGACTCCGATCATAACTTGGTGGTAATGGAAAATATGGTGAGGTTGAAGACTCCAAAAAAGAATAAAGTAGGGAAGAAATGGAATACTGAAAAACTGAAGGGAGAACAAAGGATAGGTTTTGCTAGAAAAGTGAGTGAAGAGATAAGGAGGCAAAGAAATGATGGCCACATTCATATGACAAGTGAAGAAAGATGGTGTAGACTGAGGGATACAATAAAGGAGAGTGCATAGGAAAATATCGGTTATGTGAAAAGAGAAGCAAGGAAACCCTGGGTCACTACAGAGATGCTTGACAAAATGGAAGGAAGAAGAAAATGGAAGTGTATAAATACAGAAGAAGGAGACAATGATACAGACAGTTGAATAATGAACTGAGAAGAAAAACTGATAAAGCAAGAGAGATGTGGCTTGAAGAGTAGTGCAAGGAAATGGAGGAATTAGAAAGGAAAGGAAGAAGTGATTTAATGTATCAAAAAGTTAAGGATATAAATAGATGGAAAAGAAGTAGCTTGGGAGTGCGAGAAATAGAGGGGAGAAATGGAGAAAAATTAAAAAGACCAGAAGATATAAGGAAGAGATGGATTGAGTATATTGAAGAACTGTATGATAAAGAGAACAAACCTAATAACATCGAAATGGAGGAAGCAGATGAGGTGGAAGTAGATTGTATGGGACGACATATTGGAAAGAGAAGTAGAGATGGCTGTAAAAGACATAAGAAATGGCAAGGCCCCAGGACCAGAGGATGTACCAGCAGAACTTCTGAAAAGTCTTGAAGGTGATGCTAGAGAGGAGATGAATGTATTGTGCAGAAACATGTATGAAAATGGAGACTGGCCTGCTGACTTCATGAGAGTCTCTATGATTACTATCCCCAAGAAACTGAGAGCCACCAAGTGTTCAGAATTTCAAACCATAAGCTTGGTCAGCCATGCATCAAAAATAATGCTAAGGATACTAACCAGAAGACGAATGAACATAGCTGAGCAGTACATTGGAGATGATCAGGTTGGATTTAGGTCAAAATGCGGAACAAGAGAAGCTATTGGTATTATGAGAATGATGGGAGAGAGTGCTGGAACATGATCAGGAAATGTATGTTTGTTTTATTGACTTTGAAAAAGCTTTTGACAGAGTCCAATGGAGGAAACTAATGGAAATATTGAAGAATATTAATGTTGACTGGAGGGACCGTAAGCTGATAAAAACCTATATCTTGGCCAGACTGTGAATGTTAGAGTTGCAGGAGGAGAATCGGAGCCTGGATTGGTTGGGAGAGGGGTCAGGCAAGGATGCTCCCTGTCCCCCGTGTTATTTAACATCTATGCAGAAGAAATGATAATAGAAGCACTCTCAGATATGGAGGAGGGAATCAGAATGGGAGGTAAATTGGTAAAATCTGTAAGGTTTGCAGATGACAAGGCATTTGTTTATAGTACTGAGGAAGGACTGCAAAGAATGGTCAATAGCTTGACAATAATGGTGGAAGAATTTGGAATGAGAATTAATGAGATGAAGACAAAGGTAATGAAAATTGCACAAAGGAAAGGAGCACAAATGAACCTAACGATAGAAAATGGGACCTGAGAAGAAGCTAAGCAGTTTAAATATCTGGGAAGTTTATTAACCAACAATGGAGATTGCAATAGGGAAGTAAGATCTAGAATTGGTATGGGTAAGGTAGCTTTCGAGAGAGAGAGAAGACTACTTACAGATAAACTCAACTTGAAGCTGAAGAAAAGGTTAGTAAAAAGCTTGATATGGAGTGTGGTACTGTATGGAGCAGAAACATGGACACTGAAAACAACTGAAAAGAAACTCCTGGAAAGTTTTGAAATGTGGGTTTGGAGAAGAATGCTAAAGATAAGCTGAAGGGAACACCAAAGTAATGAGGAAGTAATGCAACAGGTGAGGGAGGAAAGAAGACTCATTAAGGTGATAAGAGAAAGATAGAAGAAATGGATTGGACATGTGTTGAGAGAAGTTGAAGGAGGTGGTAGAGGGTAGATATGAAGGTAGAAGGCCAAGGGGAAGGAAAATGAAAGCAATGCTGGTTGATTTGAAGGCAGGCAGGAGCTATCATGAGATGAAAAGGATAGCTCAGGATAGAACACTTTGGCAGGACACATGAGTTGGACCTGCCTGATAGGCAGCACACAATGGATGAATGGATGGATGGATATATAGTATATAATAGTATTATATATTATATTATGTATAGTTATATAACTATATATACAGGGTGTCCCGTAAGTCTGGAACCATAGGGCAACATAATAAAAATGCTGGAGAGACTTTTGGGGACTTTGTGAAATGAGTGAGGATGGTAGTGGTTGTGTCATCGTCAGTGGATGTCCTTGGAGGTCCACTGCGTGGTTTATCACTTATGGATGTTTCCCTGAACTTTGCTACAAGTTTGCTGACATAGCTGTGTGTTATTGGTGCATGGCCTGGATGCAATCTGTTAAATTCCTTAGCAACCTCCCTCTGACTCCAATTTCCTACGATTAGAATTACCTGGATGCATTCTTCCTTACTCAAAGAAATCATGGGCACTTGTATAAATGGAAAAACATGAATTACTTATTTTACCCTATGGTTCCAGACTTATGGGACACCCTGTATATAATATATATATACTGTATTATATTATATATAGTTATATGCATATTATATATAGTATTGTGTTATGTACTGTATATATTATATTTATTATATATATTATGATTGGTCTCATCTCGAAAATTGGATGTGCTAGAGGAAAACTGAAAACAGATTTGGAATCAGCATCCCAACAGCTATCTAGTCCACCCATAATTATATCTGATGAAAAAATACTTGTTGGCCAGTGTAATTAATGTTCTAGCAGTTTAACGTCTGTTGTAGGTAAGCTACTGGAATCAATAATTAGGGATCGTATAGTCGAACACTTAGAATTGCATAACTTGGTTAGAAATATGCAGCATGGTTTAAGGCAAAACAAATCTTGCTTAACTAATCTTTTAGAATTTTTTCAAAGTGTGGTTGAAGTTTACAATAGTCATTAGGTGGTTGATGTAGTGTATTTAGATTTTCAAAAAGCATTTGACACCATACTGCACAAAAGACTCATTGAAAAAACTAAGGCTCATGGAATCAGGGTGGTGGTAATAAATTGGATAGAAGAGTGGTTGTGAGGTAGGAAACAGAGGGTGGTCATTGATGGAGTGGAGTAGTGTTGGGTTAATGTAGCGAGTAGCGTTTCTCAGGGTTCTGTATTGGGCCCCTTGCTTTTTCTTATATATATTAATGATTTAGATGTCAGCCTAGTCAGTACCGTTTCAAAGTTTGCGGATGACACGAAGTTGGGTGGTAGGGCGATTAATGATGAAGATAGAGGTAAAATCCAGGAAGATCTGAATAAAATTGTTGATTGGTCAGTTACATGGCAAATGAGCTTTAACCTTGATAAGCGCAAAATTTTACATATAGGTTCGCATAATGGTAATTTTGCGTATAGTATGTCCAGAGCTGGGCAATAAATACATTGAATGTATTTAAATACTAAATACTAAATACATGGGAGAAATGTATTTAAATACTAAATACTAAATACATTTTACGAATGTATTTAGATACTAAATACAAAATACATCAATTGTATTTAAATACATTTGTAAATACATTTTAAATACATACAAATTTTAACATATGCATTCACTAATTCACTAAGCCATGACACGCACACGATAAAGAAATCAACCACTTTCGACTAAGAGTGGCACACGACTGATTGAACTGACACGTTGAAACATGAACCATGCTGTACTACACTGTCGACGCGTCGTACTGTGCTAGTACAGAACGTGTATTAAACCAGTAAAAGTATTTACATTTTTATATTTTGAGTATTTAAATACATTGTATTTAAATACTCATTAAAGTATTTAAATACTATATTTAAATACATGAAAAACAATGTATTTATAAATATAGTTCTAAATACACAAATGTATTTAAATACAAATGTATTTAAATACTGCCCAGCTCTGAGTATGTCAGGGAAGTTGTTAGCAAGTGTAGAGCAGGAAAAAGATTTAGGAGTTATAGTCACTGGTGATTTACAAGTAGTGAAACAAAGTACAACAGCAGTCAATAAAGCGAACAAAGTACTAGGTTTTATAGCTTGGAATTTTGAGTACAAATTGGGCAATATTATTGTTCCTCTTTATAAATCATTAGTTAGACCCCATTTGGAGTACATGATCCAATTTTGGAATCTCCGTATGCGAAAAGATATAGACAAAATTGAAAGAGTTCAAAGATGAGTAACTAAAATGATTGTCACTTAGGTTGAAGTTGTATGAGGATAGGCTTAAGGAGTTAAAATTGACTACTCTCGAGACTAGGTAATCTAATCCAGCTTTTAAAATTATGAATGGATTCGATAACGTAAATAGAGATAGCTTTTTCAAAATATCTCGATATAATAGGACTAGAAATAATGGGATTAAGTTGACAAGTAGAAGGTTCAAGATAACAGTTGCCGAAAACTTTTTTACACATAGTTTGCTGGTAGAAGTAATTAGTAGCATGTCTATAAACATGTTTAAAAATTGATTAGATGCATCTGTTGATAGATTGGGTATAGTTTAAGGTAGTAAAATTAAGGCCTCATGGTTCAGAACCCACATAAAATTGTAGCTCCTCTCCACCACCATGGAGGACATGCACAATACACAATTATGAACACAGTTAGGTAGACCATCCATGAGTGGATCCTTGGGTCTTTGTTGGTCTGAAACATTATAACAACATATATGGAAAAATGTCCTAAAAATATGTTATATATTAACAGTGTAAAAGTGGAAATTTTAGTCATGCAGTCATACACAGAAGTGTAGTGAAGTCTTAGACTTAGTCACTCGATATCCTTCAAAAATACCCTAAATTAGTGGGTGTGTCTTATCACCATGGATACAGGTTCCAAGAGTTGCAAGGAATCACTTGGCATATGAATTATCTTAATTACTTATCTTAATTTATTAAATTATCTTTTAAAATAATTACAATATAATTATAAATTATCTTTTCTTAATTTACATCCAAATACTTGACTGAAGGGGTTAAGTTAAGCAATAAGAAGGTGAAAATTCTATATTTTTAAGAAAAACATTTGAAAACATTTATATCTATAGGTTACTTTACGTAGCATTGAAGGAGAATTTGTATTTTTTTTTTTTCGTGCATAGTGTCAGTTGTGTGATTTCCTTGTTTGCTATAAAAATGACCTGTGTGTTTCAGAATTTTAACACCATGACATCAAAGAAAAGAACTCATAACTAGACATGGGGTCATTATCATTGTAATGGTAATTAATTATAATTAATTACAAATCTCTTGTAATGATAATGAAAGAAATTTTGAGGCAATAATGGTAATGAAAGGTCTGTAATGAATCATTGCACATTACAGTGTAATTTCAATATATATATATATATATATGCGGCTTCTGATTCCTCCCAGTCCTAGCCAGCACCAAAGTGGTGCAAGTTGTTCAATTGTATGGCTGCTCCAGCTACCTCTACAGCTCAAAACCCTATTGTCATCCAGCTGGATAGCTACCTTGACCAGCCTTGCATTGATGAGGGCTGCAATCCCCTGACATGGTGGAGGGACACTGCACATCTGTATCCTGACTTTGCTGCCAAGCATCTTTGCATCCCTGCCTCCATTGCACTGGTGGAGCGCTTATTCAGTATATTCAGTATTGTAATGATCATTACAATGATAATGAAGGGCTTGTAATGGTGATGTAATGATAATGAAACAAAAATGCTGTAATGGTAATGATGAAAAATTTCTGGTGATAATGATAAACCTTGTAATGACCCCATGTCTGCTCATAACTGTGTTTTCCATGAGGAATGGGAAGCAAACTACTTTTTTACTAGTGTCAATGAGAAATGTGTTTTGTATGATATGTCATGCTACTGTTGCACTTTCTAAAAAGTGCAATGTAGAATGCCATTTTAACACAGTTCACAAAGATTATAATGAGAAGTATCCAGCCTGCAGTGCTGTAAGAAATGATAAAGTAAAACAATTAAAAAATGATTTGAATCATAGGCAAAGAACAATAACAAAACTTATTTCCCCATCAACTACACCTACTGTGGCATCTTTTATAGTTGCAAATGTTATTGCAAAAAAAGAAAAAGCCATTTGAAGATGAGGAAATGATCAAGGAGTGTATGTTTGCTGCTGCAGAAGCTTTGTTCGGAACTTTGAAAATAAGGCTGATTATGTCTGCAATAAAATCTACACCACTCTCAGGAAATAGGATTACACAGAGAATAGAAATGGTCACAAAATATACATAGTCAGATAAAGTGTGATATGGAAAAGTGCACATTTTTTAGCTTACAATTTAATGAGTCAACAGACGTTCTTGACACTACCCAACTACTCATATTTTTATGTGTGGTTTTCATGGATAACAGTGTCAACGAGGAGTTTTTGACTCTCATTCCTTTAAAAGAGAAAACACATGGTGAAGATATCTACAAAGCTTTCAAGACTTGTTGAAGAATATAGTGTACCTCTTAAGAAACTCGTCTCAATGACAAAAGATGGTGCACCAGCAATGTTTGGGAAAAATGTTGGTTTTGTTACCCTTTGCAAAAAGGACAAGGCTTTTCCATACTTCATTAGTTACCATTGCATCATACACCAACAAATTTTATGTTCAAAAGTGATTAACTATGAGCATATAATGAAACTGACTGTCAAAATCATAAATTCTACCCAGGCTAGGCCTCTTCAACATAGACAATTTAAGGCACTTCTGGATGAGATGAATGCTGAGTATGGGGATCTTATTTTATACATGGAAGTCCATTGGCTAAGTAAAGGAAAAGTAATTGATCAATTTGAGAAGCTTATCCCCCAAATCAAAGAATTTTCACAGAGAAGAGGTGCATCTTGTGAAGAATTGAGTGATCAAAAGTGCTTATCTGATCTCTTGTTTTTAGTTGATCTGACATCTAAACTAAATAACCTTAACCCTTTCAGTGCATGTGGTAAACTATGTTTACCATAAAAACCCGACTCAGGACGCATGGTAAACTATGTTTACCATTAAAAATCTTCTCTCAGGACGCATGGTAAACATTGTTTTCCACGTTTACTAAACAGTCTATGAACCCCCTCGTTCCTATTAGAACAACGTAGTTAGTTCCCTGACTAATATTAGACATCAATCAGTTCAGCATGGCATCCACAAGCAGTAATAAGCGTAAAAAATCCTCTCTAGATGAGAATGATATAAACGAATATCTCTCAATGTATTCTGAAAGTGATATAGAATGTGAAAGTGAGGATGACTGGGCGCAAGATAATGTACAGAATATACAAAACACATCAAGTAGTGATGATGATGAAGAAAATGTGGTACCTTTGGAAAGAGATCTGCCTAAAGCAACAAAATCTAGCGAGAATTTTGAATGGCAGGAAATTGGTGAAAATATAGGCTGTACCAGAGGTGGGTGGCAGTTTACTGGTGAAAATAAAGTGCTCTTCAATGGTCAAACTCATACGATGTATGATGTTTTTTGTGAAGTTTTTCCCAAAGAAGTAATTGAGCTAATGGTTACAGAAACAAACAAATATGCAACTCAATTTCTGGCTGCTACACCTAATCTGAAATCAACATCTCGGTATAGTGCATGGGTCCCAACTACGTTTACAGAAATGAAGCAATTTATAGGGCTTTTACTTCTCATGGGTATTATACAAAAACCCAAGATAGGTATGTATTGGTCAACTGACAATTTTTATGCTACTCCAGTATTTACAGCAATCATGAAAAGAGACAGATTTACCAACATTCTTTTTTGCATTTTGCTGACAATGCAGATGAGACGTTGAAGGAAAGAGGGGGGAAGATGGTGAAATTGCATGACTTTATTGAGTTGATGACATTGCTCTTGAATCAAAATATTCAACTTCTCAGAATCTAAGTTTGGATGAATCTTTGTTGCTGTGGAAGGGCAGACTCAGTTTCTGGCAATACATAAAAACAAAAAGATCACGTTTTGGGATAAAAATTTTCAAACTTGTGGATGAAAATTGTGTTACTTTGAAATATAAAATATATACCGGGACCATGGAAACTGTTGCTGATTTTTCTAAGACTGAAAGTATTGTAGTAAGTATGATGGAAAAATATTTAGGAAAAGGTCACAACATCTTCACTGATAACTTCTATACATCACCAAAACTATACAAATACCTTAGTGATAATAAAACTGGTGCCGCAGGGACTGTTAGAAGTAATCGTAAGGGCTTATGCCATGCTATGAAAACTATGAATGTGGCAAAAGGAAAAAACTTGCCTTTGAGACTCCTGAACTGCTTTCCCTTATGTTTCATGACAAGAGAAGAGTTTGCATGCTCTCCAATTACCATTCGAACAGTGATGTGACAGTAACACGTAGGTCAAAGGAAGGTCGAGTCAAAAAAACCATTCCAGCTTGCGTACATGAATACAACAAACATATGGGATATGTAGACCGAACAGACCAAATACTGCATTATTACTCTGTCCCAAGAAAGTCTCTAAAATGGTATAAGAAGCTGGCAATGCATTTGATTCAGGTCCGAGTACTAGATGCTTGTGGAATTTATAATCTCATAAAAAAGGGAAAAGTTCCCTTTCTAGACTTTTGCCATGAGATTATAAAAGGACTGACATCTGCAGATGAACCTAACTTGAAGAAATCAGTAGTTCCAAGACTAGTTGGAAAACATTTTACCAAGAAAATTACATCAAATTCTGAATGTACCCCAAGACCAACAAAGAGATGCAGGGTATGTTATGCCCATGGGATAGAAAAACGAGTACGTTTTCAATGCGAGACATGCCCCGATACCCCAGGGTTATGCACCGAACCATGTTTCAAAATTTATCACTCAGCATTTAACTTTTAGTTAACTAAATAAAGATAATATCTCTATTTTATTTCATTTTAACCTTTATTTTTTGTTACCCATGAAAAACTGAAAATATTATTGATAGAAAACCTATTTTAAAGGCAAACAAAAGACGAAGCAAAAAATAATTCAAGTTTATTTTCTGGCGCATTTATACGCACAGCTTTTGTTCTGGGGTATTATCGTGGCACGCACAGGGCGTATCAGAATGTGATGCAGCGAAAGGGTTAATCTTGAGCTTCAAGGGGAAATGAAAACTATATCACAGATGGTGAGTTCTGTAAACACCTTTATAAGCAAATTGAAGTTTTGGAAATCTCAAATGTCAAAAGGAAATTTTAAACATTTTCCTAGCTTGAATGAAAGATTGAACTCTGAAAATGTCGACAGTAGTGCAAATTGACATATTGATGATTTCCAGAATATTTTAGATAACTTTCAGAAGCATTTTTCAGACTTTAATACTGTTATTGGTCCAGCAACTTTCATCTCTAACCCATTTCTTAATGCCGATGTCAGTGATATTGCCTCTCAAATAGGTCTTCTTTTCAAATTAGACAGTTGAATTGGAAATGGAAATAATTACATTGCAAAATGACCTGCCATTGAAAAGCAGAGCAGATCATCAAGAATTTTGGACACTGGTTGATTCACATAGATTTCCTCTTTTGAAAGCAACTTACCAAAGACTCTGCTTGTGCTTTGGTTCGACATATATGTGTGAAGCAGCATTTTTAACAATGAAAATTTTGAAGTCAAAATATAGATCACAATTGCATGATGATCACAATAAATGACTCTGTGAGAATGGCATTGATGAAATATACCCCTGACATTCAAAATTTAGGAAAAGAAATGCAGTGTCAACCATCTCATTAAAATTTTTCATCTTCATTTTTCCATGCTCAGAAATGATAAGTTTGACTTTAATCCATTAGTTTTTCTGTTACGCTAGCTTTTTATAGCATTGATATGAATTTGATTTAAATTTTTGATAATGTATTAATGGTGCCTGCCATTTTATTTTGCTTAAGAATGTAGCCCTTGGTATGAAAAAGGTTGGGGACCACTGGTATAGACAATGCTATACAAAAAATTATAGGAAAATTGGAAGGGGTGTGGTGGTAAGTACTGCATGATCTGTCCTGGAATTACCCATGTATTTTTTTTATATATTTTACTGCACATTATTTTGTACATAGTAGGAACTGTTAGAGATAAATACAGACTCTTCAGATTATTCATACATTGGTACCAAAAAGTTTGAAATTCCCCAGATATTTTGAAGGGTTGAAGAAAAATGTATGAATTAATCTGAAGTGTGAATTAATGGGTTTTGAGTGTACAAGTATATGTAGATTCTGGTTTACCTGTACAGTAGTGGAGAATGCACTTTCAAGCAACATTACTGTTAAGAAGTGGGTAATACATTTACTGCCTCATAATGCCTTCAGTATTTTTACTCTTAAAAATATATTAATTAAAGTAGCATTGAAGAGGTAATATAATCTTGAACCCCATTATTTCCATATTTCTTTGAGTTTTCCTTTTATAATCATTCCCCGAGTATCCTCTGGTAGATCCCCACAGTTTGGGGCAATAAGGGACTGTCCTACCCTATGCATCCTTCTTGGTTATTTCATGTAATGAATGTTAAGAACTAAATTTAAATGATTTTAGAACCTCTTGTCATTGTAAACATCTTAAAAGCAATTAAAATGAAAGTTTTCTCATCTATAATTGAAATTTCAGTTTCCATGATTTACACTGGACCCAAAACATTGCCTACCAATGGGTGTAAATCATTTTGAAGCAAGTTATAGAAAACATTTTGTGTAATTCAAGGATTTGAGTGAAAACCTTGCCTTTATTTATAATTCATCTCTTGTACAAATTCACTGCAACAGAATTTATAGCTACACAACTGAACCATAGTATGAGGTGTCAAAATCACCCAAATTAACCATGCAATGAGCACAGGGTAACTTTTTCTTTGAAAGGGATGACAAAGGTGGTCTGTTTAAATGGCTGGTCACTGGGTAGTTAATACAGTAATAATAATGGTCTGGGTCTTCTTATGGAACATGTATGAGTTTCTTATGATGGAAAGGAGCTATAGTAACTTTTGTGGGATCCAAACCCCTACACAACCAAGGAAGACCCAGAGAAGCATCTTAATTACTGAGGAGATAAGTAACCTAGACTGACTGTCAGTTGCTTAATCTTTGATACAAAAACATTTTTTGAACATACATCCGCTACATTCAGTGATGAAATGTTTATTTCACCCTTCTCTTAATTAAGAGACTTAATACCATTGTCATATTCTGCAGCATAAAGTGGGGTCTTTTTATTAATAATAGGTAGGTTTTTTATTGGGGGGGGGGCTGAGAAAATTTTTAATGTTTTTCTACTTTCTCATTTGCATTGTTTATATTTCAGAGAGGAGAATATTAACAATCCAAGGATTTTGAATTGTCTCAAAGAAGGTACGACAGTGGCTAGACCTTCCGTAATAACTATTACCTCTGCTTTATCTATAGTCATCATTCACATTCACTAGGAAAATCTTGAATGTTACATAGACCATAAGTACAGGAGAGTTCACTTCCTTGAAAACAAACCCACACTATCATTGAAATGTCAGAGACTTGATTCATGGAGACAGAATTTTTAGGGAAATAAGGAACCTGTAAATTAGAAGTAGGACTGATAAGAATGTTGGTGCTAGGCCTTGTTCTGTATTAGTACTCCTCTGTGGTACTACTATACCAGTAGCAGTACTGGTGTTTTTTTTTTTTTAACACAGATTTTGATAATTTGGCAATTTGATTTTAAACTAAGTTTCTACAAATATATTTGAAAAGATCTCAAAATTTATTTTAATTTCATGAATGTTGAAAAGGTGAGTGAGGCTTGTAGTCAACAATACTTCATTTGAAGGAATAATTTGAGGTAGATGTTCATAATGCTGTAATCTCCTTTAGAGCAGAGATTGCTTTAGTTTAAAATTTTCACTTAATTAAATAATGGAAATCTTTAACATTGGGATATCAGATGAGTGTGTGTTTATTGGAATGAAGTGTGTATGCATTGACAGAAGATCAGAGTGTTAAAGCTACATGAAAAAGTAAGAAAACTGGAGATTTTGAAATAGGAATTTGATAAACTTATGATGGGCCTGCTTAGTTGAGGTGGTGCAGTGAAGGGTTATACTGTCATATGAATTGCCCAAAATTTTTTCCTGTTTTGAATATGTCATGATTTTTTGATAGAGACTAGTCCATATACAAACATTTAATATGCAGACTGATATTTCTAATGTCATCTTCAGTGCTAAATATATATATAATTTATATATATATATATGATGAATAATATATGCAATAAACAGAGAAGTAAAAATAAAAATTAAAAATTAAAAATTAAAGGATTATCAGTGAGGCGTACAGATTTGTAAGGAATAATATCGATTTTTAGCACAAGATCAAATGGATTATAAAAATACAAATTTATATTGGAAAACTGCCCGGGTTTTAACACTGCCTATGGTCAGGTTTCGATATATATAAAAATAAAATGCAAATTAAAAGTTAATAAAGTAGCAGACAAGTTTACCAAAGATTTAGTGTTCTACCCTTCTTATCTAAATCTGTTTGGAAGGAATTCAAAATAACAGGATCGAGTTGAAAAAGACCTTTGCTTATGTTGAAGTTATTTGAAAGTTGGATAATGGCAGACTCAAGAATATTTCTATTAACAATGTTGCTAGAATGGAATAAAACTGAAGCATTATTCCAATCAATACAGTGGGCTACTCTGACAAATGGACAAAAAGGGCACTGGACAACTGTCCTGTTCTAACGGAATATTGATGCTGTTTTATACGTGTGTGCAAATCCTTTCCCGTCTGACCTATGTAAAAGGAATCACATTGTTTACAACCAATTTTATAGATAATGCCTGAATTATTGGTAGGGCTATTTTTTACTATGATATTTTTCACAATATTGTTATATGAAAATACTACATTAATATCCAAAAGTTTAAGTACATTAGCAATGCCTAAAAAGCCCGGGAAAAATGGAAGTACTAAAATATTTTTTAAGTTTAGTATTTATCGGAAAACAACAAACAATTTGTCCTACGTACACTTTTACTCGGGACATGACCCCCCCACTAAGAAGGCCATTTTTTCATCAATGTTTCTCCGCGCCCTTAGGATCGCCAGTCGGAATACATCGATGCCGAATTGGAAAAAATCAACGGTATTGGAAGTGATTTGTGTTATCCATCTGCGTTTATGGAATCTTGTCTCAACAAGGCAAAACGAACTTTCTATCGTGTCAATAATAACACTCGTACTTTGTCAAAAAATATTTTAGTACTTCCAAATCTTTGGTAAACTTGTCTGCTACTTTATTAACTTTTAATTTGCATTTTATTTTTATATATATCGAAACCTGACCATAGGCAGAGTGTTAAAACCCGGGCAGTTTTCCAATATAAATTTGTATTTTTATAATCCATTTGATCTTGTGCTAAAAATCGATATTATTCCTTACAAATCTGTACGCACCTCACTGATAATCCTTTAATTTTTAATTTTTAATTTTTATTTTTACTTCTCTGTTTGTTGCATATATATATATATATATATATATATATATATATATATATATATATGTATGTATATGTATATATAGATATGTATGTATATATGTATGTGTGTGTGTATGTATGTATGTATGTATGTTATTTATTTTTCTTTTTTTTTCTTTCTGTAACCTATATATAGGCTGCTACCCTTTTATGTACTTCAGTGTTCCTGAGGATGTCATTAGACGAAAGCGCTTGAGCACCATTTTGTGTTTCCTTTCCTTCGTGGTTTTATTCATCATAAATATTTTTCACGTGTTACTTTCGTGAAATAATTTTCATATATATATATATATATATATATATATATATATATATATATATATATATATATATATATATATATACATATACATACACAGCAGTACCTTGCACAGCGCAGTTAACTGGATCGTCTATTTTTCGAATAAAAGTCGAAAGTTTGTTGAATGAAATAGTACCGAAAAGAAATTAGAAAACAATAGGAAAATTGCGCGCTAAATTTAAAAAAATTGACGAAAATACAAACTGTGCTACATCAAAACCTGCGCTAATCAAAACCACGCTGTTCAAGGTCTGACCGTCAATCGGAAGATCCTGGGTGGGTGCCTTATTTTTCATTTGTTTGTTATTTCTCTTCCTCGTGTGCAGAACACTCCTCTATACTTACGTCGTTTCTATACGTTAATATACTGCGCGGTCATTGCAGTTAAATATATATATATATATATATATATATATATATATATATGAGTGATCAAAAAGTATCAATAATTTTATTGCTACAGACAAATGAATGCAAATAAGAAATAACCATTTACATATGTGATTCTTCCTGCCCTCTGGCATCTGCAGTCCAAAGCAAAATCTGCTACCATAAGTCAGTAGGAAGGGTGTGTTTTTGCAGTACATATAAATCTGAAATGGAACAATGCGCATTTGGAGATGAACGAAATTATTAAAACAGCTTTTGGAAATGATGCTCTCAGTGTAGCTAACGTTTACAAATGGCACAGAATGTTTAAAAATGGAGAAACATTTGCTCATACCAGAAATTGAATCTGTTGGACATTTTCATCCATACGGGAAGTGGAAGGGTGGCCACTGCATTCCTTGTCTTCAAGCGATGTTTCTCCATTTTTAAACTTTTTGTGACATTTGTAAATGTTAGCTACACAGAGCATCATTTCCAAAAGCTGTTTTAATCATTTTGTCCATCTCTGAACGTGCATTGTTCCATTTCAGAGATTTATATATACGGTACTGCTAAAACACACGCTCCTTTTAAGCACTCCAACCAACTACTGACTCATGGTAGCAGATTTTGCTTCAGACTGCAGATGCCAGAGGGTAGGAAGACTCGCATATGTAAATGGTTATTTCTTATTTGCATTCATTTGTCCATAGCAATAAAATTATCGCTACTTTTTGATCACTCCTCATGTGTGTGTGTGTGTGTATATTATATATATATATATATAATATATATATATATATATATTTTATACAGTAGACTCGAAACGTACTCAGGGGTTACGTTCCTGGGACCCCCGTGTAAAGCCAAAAACTGCATAAAGTCAGAAACCCAAAAAATCCCCTAAATCACCCTTAAATCACTATATATTCTAACTCTGTTATATGTACAATGTCATACATACACACTATAACATACCTGTACAATTACACCAGTACACATTTGAAAACTTGTCGATCGATTTTTACAAACTACTGTAGTTGGTGATTCTATATAATTTGAGTGCGCTGATCTCAAAAATATAGTTAGTTTTTCCCTATCACGTATGGTTTTCTTACTACACGTGTGTCATAAACCCCCCATTTATCCCCAAATGTAAACCATCTTATCGAGACCAACATTGGATTGCACATGCTAAACCATAAATTTTGTTGTTATAGACTACAGTAATGCTTACATAATAATGTAGGGTAAATATATATATAACAACCAGTCCCGTTCCCAGCAAAATACTCTCTCCCCTCCCATCAATGGGTGGTTAACATTTGGGGACAGATGAGGTATTACAACACCCCTTGAAGCACGAAATCTTTAGGTGATAGAGTAAAACCTAATTAAAGCAGAATTAAATAGCTCCTAGCTCTTGGACAAGCATATTGCTTGTTTATGAAAGAATAAAAAAATAACTGAAAGAAACAAAATATATTTACCTTCTTTACTTGCAAACATTTCAGGACTTATTCCAAAGACTTAAGACTATGAAGGTGTCGGATGCCAATAAATTGTTCTCCTGCAATCTAGACCCCAAAAGTTCTGCAGAGTCCTTAGGCAGATTCAAATCCTTGACTAAGTCATTTAGTTCGGCTTGGGTTAATGGTTTAGGATCTCGGTCAGCTGTTGGCTGTTCATAAACATCATCATTGTCTGGATTTGGAGCTGAATCAGAATCTGAATTGTATTGATCCAGACTCTCGGGTGGGCGTGGAATAGGAACTTCTGGACCATGGGGTACCAGCCTTATTGCAGATGGAAGACTTGGGTATTGAAGGCTCTCTTTATTCTTTGCATTATAACCTTTAACATTGCAAGAACAGAAGTAGCAGTCATCAGTATGGTTTCTAGGCTCGCGCCATACCATAGGGATCCCAAATGGCAAACTTTTCTTTTTACCTTTGCTCCAATTCCTTAGTGCCACAACACATGTAAAACAAACCTTGTGTGGAGCCCAACTTTTGTCTTGATCTCCTAATTTAATTCCAAAATAAGCATGATAAGCTCTGTTAATGAAGGTCGTTACATTTGTCCTTTGTTTTACAACATACCGACCACAAATATAACAAAATATGTCTGGACTATGGGTACATCCTCTAGAAGCCATTATTAAAATTTTAAAGAAGTAATGTTAGAATTATCTATCTGAAAAATATGAAAAAACGAAATTAATTAAAGATAAAAAAGGTAAAAAATTACAAAATGCCCCAAAATTGTTTTGCTAATAACTTTAAAACTGTGGGTGATAGAAAAAACTGGTAGCATTTTTTAATTCAACGCAGTGAACTGCTTCAGAATCACAACTCAAAATAAAGAAATTGATTTTCATGCAGACTGGTGAATTATGAATGATGAGCTTATGGAGACGGGTGTTTCTGGGTGTTGTTGTTTTGAGCTGATTCATCCCCTTCCCACCTATTTTTTATATTTTTAATTACTGTATATATTTATTATAGTATTATTAAAATTAAAATTTTTAATATTTTTTATATTTTTATTTTATATTTTTTTATTTATATTTTTTGAAATTTGGATTTATATTTTCTGAAATTGGAAATTGTAAAAATATAACCCACGTATAGTTGAAACTGTGTAAGAAAAATCTGCATAAGTTGCGAGTCTACTATATATATATATATATATATATATAATATATATATAATATATATAATATATATATATATATATATACAGGGTGGGCTGTAAGTTTCCATACATAGGAAAAATAAACATTTTTTTATGGACAACCATTTTTATTTATATAATATGCTCTACATGGTTGCCATTGTTTTGAAAACACATTTCAATACGTGTTCCCCACTGTTGATGAACACGCATTAGCACAGTTGACGTTATGCTTGTAATGGCGTTGGTGATACGTTCCTTTAGATGATTTATGTCTCGTATCTTTTCCTGATACACCATGGCCTTCAAGTGCCCCCAAAGATAGAAATCAAGGGGGGTGAGATCTGGGGATCTGGGAGGCCACTCCACAGGACCACGCCGACCAATCCAAGCATCCGGAAACTGCTGATCCAAATACCGACGCACGTGAAGACCATAATGAGGTGGAGCTCCATCTTGCTGGAAGTAAACTGGGAAGTTACCTTCCTCGTTTAGCAGGGATGGGAAAATCTCTTCTTGCAACATGTTAAGATACCTTTCGGCATTAAGATTTCCACTGACAAAAATTGGTCCAATAATTCTGTCACCCCATATCCCGGCCCACACCATCACTTTACCGGCACCTTGCATCTTCGTCGGACTCAGCCAGTTAGGGTTAGCATTACTCCAATAACGTATGTTTTGCCGATTAACCTCCATTGACGTAAAAATTTGCTTCATCAGTAAACAAGATCTTAGTTGAAAAGTTTGCATCCTCGTTCACTTTGGTTAATGCCCATTCACAGAATTCCATCCGTCTATCCGGGTCGTCTTCACTCAAATGCTGTGCCATATGCAATTTGTATGGATGCCATTTGTTTGCTTTCAAAATGCGCCTGATACTCGATCTGCTGACACCACTTTCTGCAGACAACCGTCGTGTACTTTTTCTGGGACTCCGTGTAAGCGCTGTAAGTATCGTAGCTGTTGTGTCTTCATCGGTGGCTGTACGTCTTGGACCACTTCGCGGTTGATCTGCAACATTTCCAGTTTTCTGAAACTTGTTAATAAGTTTTGCCACAGTGTCGTGTGTGATGTTCGTTCCATGTTGTCTGTTAAAGTTCATTGCAACCATGCGACTGCTTCCCGACCCAGCCATCAGTATGATTTCAATTCGTTGCTCTTTCGTCAAACACATATTCTTAGGGTATCTGAAACATAAAAACAAACGTTTAAATTTTCCTATGTATGGAAACTTATGGCCCACCCTGTATATATATATATATATATATATATATATATATATATACACACACACACACACACACACACACACACACACACAGATCCTGCATGGAACAAGGAACTCTTCTGGGATAATAAAATCCACTATAGTCTGAATAAGTATTGGTAAATGACAAATACTATAGTTTTTCTTTTTCATGATGCTAGCCCGACACGGGCAATGGGTCACTCGCAAAGAGGTCCAAAAATATAGCTTCCCTCACCAGCTATCTGCAAAGCAGATAGGATCCATCTTTGGGACAGGATTTAGGGTTTAACCCCTTGGCCTCTGTGCTGCATATTTTATAGTTTCGCTATATCCGAGGTTAACCAAACCACCTTTGATTTGCATATAGTAAGGTTATACAGGCCTATGGTATGTATACTAGGGTGTCTCAAATATACGAATGGAGGATTTCGGGTCGGGGCGACGCTTGCCCGTATTACACCTTTATAAAGGATTGTTATCACAAAATTTGACAGCTGTAGGAGGATTTTTAGGGGTCACTCAAGTTCGCCACTTCTGTTTCACTTATACAAGATTTTCTTCTCTTTCGCAGGTGATGGTTACTAGAGCAGGAAACCAGTTGTGGTTGCTGGACAAGGCCCCAATTGCAGCGATTGTTTGTCCACGACTTCCATCGAAGGAGCAATGCCTGCTCCTTTACTTCCACCACCACCAAGACCAAGAGGGAAGGAAGACCAAATCGGAGAGCATTCGCCTGGTGGTGGAAACCATCTGGCCCATCTGGGAGAAGGCCAACATACCAACTACCACCAAGAAGTACGCAGGGGAGAAGCTGGCGAAGTTGATCGATACCTACGACGCACTCAAGAAGAACAGGACAAAGCCGCAAGAGGGTTACCGGTACAAGGAGGGGATGTTCAAGTCGGATTTGGAAGACGTGTTTGATGTGGCTCACTCCTCCGCGCTATCCTCCTCCAAGGTCCCTCAGGAGGACAAGGATTTTCTCACCTCGCAGAGGGAAGACAGGATGTCGTCAAGTCTTGCGGTGGTGGACCAGAAGACAGCGAAGAAGAAAGCTGTGAAGCGGAAGAAGGATCTTGCAGCCACGGCTAGGAAGAGTAAATGGGATGCTGGGGTGACACAGCTCATGGAGGTAGCGATCTTGGAGGTGGATGGTAGCAGCACTGAAATGAACACGGAAGACGAGGATGATGACGACGAGACGTACCAAGCGCCCAGCACCAGCAAGGCCCAGACTCAAAAGAAAAGGCGAATGAATGCCCTCACGGACCCGAATCTCATCGCTGCTTGGGATCGCGACAACATGTCCGTGAGACAAGCAACGTCGTCCTTTGCAGCAGCAGCTCAGAGTTTGGGTCATGACCTGGATGACCTGGTAATCTCGCCAGCAACTGTTCATCGAACACGGAACAAGATCCGAAAGGAGATGGGAGAAGAGTTGACCCGAAAGTTCGAAGCTTCTGGTCCTTTAGTCTTGCACTGGGATGGGAAACTGTTGGAAGATATCGCCAAGGAGAAGAAGGAGGTTGACCGGATTGCTGTTGTGGTGACGGGCGATGGAGTCGAGGAGCTTCTTGGTGTACCCGTTGCGGTGGACGGCACTGGAAAAGAACAGGCTGCAGCCGTACTCCAGGAAGTCCAGGCTTTTGGCATTTCGGAGCAAATCATTGGACTGGGATTCGACAACCACAGCTGTGAACGCTGGGATGATCCAAGGTGCTTGCGTTCGCATTGAACAGGAGTTTGGCCGCCCATGTTGTGGTTGGCTTGCCGTCACCACGTCTTGGAGATCTTACTCCAAGGATGTCTTCGTGCGATGTCTGGGGCCGTCCTCTTCCCCTGACATTCTCCTCTTCAAAAGAATTTCAAACAGCGGTGGGCCTCCATTGACAAAGGGTCATTCTTGTCCATTGGTGACGAAAGCAATCCCACAACAACTGACAACTGGGCAAATCAAGCGTCTTCCATGAAGAAATACCTGCAGCAGACGCTTTCCCACGGCACACATCCCCGAGAAGACTACCGTGAACTCCTCATCCTTTCCTACCGCTTCCTTGGCGGTCAGGTCCAGGGGGAATTTCGTCAGCCTGGGGCCTATCACCACGCCAGATGGATGGCCAAAGCCATCTATGCCCTCAAGATTTTCATGTTCCGTCACCAACTGGACCTGACAGCCAGGGAAGAAGGAGGACTTCGGCGGCTGTGTTTGTTCATCTCCCTCGCGTACGTGAAGCAGTGGAATGAGGCAATGGTCTCGAATCGAGCTCCACTGAACGACCTAGAGTTCCTTCGCCTGCTCGAGGCCTACCCTGACAGGGAAGTCAGCCACACGGCATCCATGGCCTTGAAAAGGCACCTGTGGTACCTCTCAGAGGATCTCGTGGGGCTTGGTTTCTTTGACGACCGCATTCCAAAGGACACGAAGCTAAAGATGGTCCAACGACTTCAATCCCCCGCCACGAAGAAAGGACTCAAGCGGATCGATCCGAAGAACTTCAATCCACAGCAATCCATCGAGCTCTTCGTCACCCGGAGAACAAAAGAAGTCTTCTTCCGCGCGATCCTTCCAGAATCTGAGTCTCCCACCTTCCTCATGAAAGATCCAGAGGATTGGATCAATGACCAGGATTGGATCACGGCGCAAAGAGGGTGAAAGCCCTGAAGGTGGTCAATGACGCCGCCGAGCGTGGTATCGCTTTGATGAAAAGATTCAATTCCACCATCACGCGTGATGAGAAGCAGAAGCAATTCGTCCTCAAGGTGGTTCGGGCTCACCAGAAGTTGATCCCCGTCAAGACGAAAGAGAGCTTGAAGAGTAAAATCAAGTAGTGTAGGACAGATTGATGATGAAAACAATCCATTTATACGCGCTTATTTCAATTAATGAAAGGTGCATTTCGTTTATTTTCATTTTTGTTCAGAAATAAAGAGAATAAGAGAATGATAGAAATTTCTTTTTTTTCCTAAATAGCTACAAGAAAGTGTTAAACTTGAGTGACCTCTAAATACTGTTCGATTCCCATCATTTTTTTTTTAGAACCTCTATGCCTATTGAAATCGGGGCAGCATTCGCGAGCAAGAGAAAATCGAAAAAAAAAAATTCTATGTATTAATGAGACACCCTAATGTATACCATGTATTTTAGGTATATATATATATATATATATATATATATATATATATATATATATATATATATATATAAGCTGACTCTACTCACATTTTTATTCTGAAGATGAGCTTTATCGTTTATGCAACGTAAAAGATGTTCAATTGCATCAGAGCTCATAAAAAATTTGAAATAATCACCAATGTTTTTCTTATCAAAATTTACTTCGGGATTCACGCCATGAAATGTTTGATGTAATGGAGGAAGATCAGTAGGCCTAATGTCTTCAAAAATATTTACAATATGCTTCCAGCCCTTCTCTAATTCAACTGTATCTTCATCATAATCACTCTCTTCACTTATTTCACCAACCGATTCATCACTAACACTTTCACTGCCTTCAGGCTTGTAATCAACATCACTATCACTATAATTACTAAGCCTATCAGTGTCACTATCACTGCGAGCTGAAGCCATTTCACAAATTTATACAAGATATATAAAACAAAGAAACAAATCTTCACTCATAAAGCGATAAATCACAACTAAATAGGAGTTTATGACGACAGGTTCAATGAAACAGTGAAACAAAAGATTTGTGTAATAAGCCCCACCCACTATCTTCTCATTGGTCAATTTTTTTTCTCATTATTATCTCCTAAACAATGTACAAGAAACTCAGCATTCTCCAGAAATATGAAAGCCTCAGTCAAGCCATTTGATAAATGGGATACTATGGTATCCCATCGGAGCGTGCGATGATGCAGCTGTGGGATACGCATGTATCCCAAGTGGAGTGAATGGGTTAAAGCAGCCTAGCCCAGCTGCATTTTGAACCTCAATACTGTATAAGCAAAAGACTCGCTGCCTTCACGTCAGATTGAATACATCAAAGAGAAAGGGGTAACTATTATATTTTTAGCCAAAAACCAAAACTTAAACCTCAACTGGCAGAATTGAGCATCCACTTTTCAAGGCACATAACATGTCCATTTCAAGATGGGAATGAACTCAGAATGGTTCTCTGAGGTTTTTTATGATACACACAGACCGTGCATGGAACAAGGAACTCTTCTGGGATAAGTATTGGTAAATGACAAATACTATAGATAGCTGGTGAGGGAAGCTATATTTTTGGGACCTCTTTGCAAGTGACCCATTGCCCGCGTTGGGCTAGCATCATGAAAAAGAAAAACTATAGTACAGTATTTGTCATTTACCAATACTTATTCGGACTATAGTGGATTTTATTATCCTAGAAGAGTTCCTTGTTCCATGCACGGTCTGTGAGTATCATAAAAAACCTCAGGGAATGATTCTGAGTTCATTCCCACACACACACACACACACATATATATATACAATTAGAACAATTTAAATATTACATAGCCAATTTAAATATTATGAAGATGATTGTTTTGTTCTATTTAAATATTCCAACCATATTGAACTATTTCATCAATATTTAAATTCAAAACATAGTAACATCAAAGTCACTTCTAAAATGCAAAATGACAATTCTTTGCCATTCTTGGACATAAATATTATTCATAGTAATAATCACTTCATAACATCAGTTTTTCGTAAATCCATGTTCACAGGCTTGGGAATGAAATTTAACAGTTTCGCACCACTCAAGTACAAATGTAACCTCATTCTTACCCTTCTATGCCATTCATACGAGATTTGCTCCAACTACCATCTTCTTCATGCTGAGTTGGAATTCCTTAAAAAGTTTGTACTAGGTAATGGTTTCCCTTCTAAACTTATTGACAGTGTAATGAAAAGATTCATGAACTTAAAATTCTCTAATAAAACTAGAATCATCAGTACGGAAGATGGTTGTATATTTTAAACTCCCTTACTGTGGACCTGAAAGTCTTGTGTTGAAGAGGAAAATTGGTAAACTTATCAATAGATTTTATCTGCAATTTCTGTTAAATATATTTACACATTAGAACATAAATTACGCTCCTTTTTCAAATTTAAAGATATAATTGTGCTCATCAGTCATTTATAAATATACATGTGATGATTGCACATTGTTGTCCATTGGCATGACTGCACACCAACCCGAAATTCATATTGATGAATACAAGAGTATTAGTAGCCGTACTAATAATAGACTTGCGAATCCCTCCCAATCACATATACATTCCCACTCCCATCAGTTAGACCACCCAATTAAATCTAATAACTTTTCAATAATGGCTCTTATAAATCATTGTACACCATTCCATAACTTAATATCGTTCATTAAAATTTCCTTTACTACCTACCAACCAACCAAGTTAGTGCCCATTAAAAAAAAATTTTCATTCTTTCCCATTCTTTGCTGTGTCTGTGATTGAATAACTTGTACCTGATTTGTTCCTTTTAAGATTTTATGGATTTTAATGTTTTACATTTTAAACTTTTCCATAATGTTCCCCTAAATTATTTATAGATCTTAAAGGTAAGTCCCCTTTTATAGTTCTTTTACAATATTTTATATTTTAATTGTATTAACTGTATAATTTTATGTGTTTTAATTTTTATTTTCGCTATGAAGCCTATGATATTTGTCAAGGAAGCTTGTAGATCACTGGACTAATTGTATTGAGAAACAGGGAGACTATGTTGAGAAGTGATGTGTTTATAATCTATCAGATGTGAAAATAAAAAGTGCAGATACTTATTGAATTACCCTCATATATATATATATATATATATATATATATATATATATATATATATATATATATATATATATATATATATATATATATATATATATATATATATATATATATATATATATATTATGAATCTCTAGACCAGTCTCAGCATCGTGTGGAACCCAGTAAGGCCTGCAGAAACTTTAGACTTTGAGGTTTAGGAAAGGCGAAGTGTGAACAACTTGTCAGAAAGAGTGACACTCTCTCTTTATTGTGGATGAGGTCGATAAAGGTGTTTTTCTTTTTTTTCTTTCGTAGTTCGTCGACGAGCCAGTAAGCGGAAACACGGAACTGAAGACTCGCTCCACCTCAATTGGCACGTTCATATTTGCTCCGAGAATAATTTCCCTACAGCAGCCGGTCTCGCTTCCTCGGCCGCTGGCTACGCCTGCCTCGGTAGGGCCAAGTTCGGTAATGTTGTCCGAAAACGAAACATGTTTTTTCGTTACGAATTTCGGGAGAGTTTTATTCGTATCGGAAGTAAACTAAAAAAGGATAAAATTTACTTTTTTCGCATAGATCTTTCAGTTTCAGTTTTAAGATTACTTTCCACTCGGGCTACGTCGTGACCAGTGTCGTAACGCCGCTTCCCGGAGATCAACGAAGTTAAGTGATATTGGTTCTGGACAGAAGTTGGATGGGAGACCATCATCCGCGTCTAGATTACGTAGCCACGCGTGGTTTGGATTCCACGTAAACCTGCGGGTCCCTCCGTCATATGACCGTAGATGTTGCGAAAGAGGCTGAACAATCCCATCAACCAACCAACTTTCCACTCTGTGTCATGCCCATTCCCAGTTCGCGAGTGGGAATTCCAGTTCTGGGCTAATTGGAATAGAAGTTTCCTGATTTGGGAGAGGGTATAAAAAAGTGTATGACGCATTTAAAGTTTGAAATCGTTTAATGGTAATGAGAATTGATAGATTTGAGAATTGCTTCCTTCGGGATTTCTCGTTCTTGGATGAAGAATGAAATGGGAATGATACAGATCAGGAAGAGACTCAGTTTTATTAAGTAGATTATATTTTCAAAATGAATCCCTTCACAAATTAAGTTTTAGGTTAAATTTCTTACGGTCTTCTATTTATGTTTACCTTTGCTTGGTTCTCCCCGAATTTAAGGACTGGTCATTGTGAGCTTTCGAGTTTTATTAAAAGATAAATAATGGAGTCGGGGTAACTTAAGAAAACAACGTTAGAGTGCGGCGCATCATTGAAAATTAAAAGGGGGGTTTAAGAAAAGTTGTATCTTTAACTTTGTTTCATTGTTAAGTTTCTGAATTCGAATTGGGAGCCTCACTCAAAACTTCTACATCATCGCGTGCATTTTAACCTATCTTAAGATATTTTTGCGTTTGGATAGTTTTTAAGTCTCGCTAGTTTTTGGTCGTTGTTAGATAGGTAACAGTTTAAATGTAAATGTAATTACTTCATTTCGCCTTTTGTAAGTAAAGAATTTTACTCACCGCATCTATAATTATTAAATAGTCTAAACTTTAAAGTGGTCTGAAAATGTACGAGAAGTCTTTTGCGAATATGAAACTCGCATCTTGGTAAGAAAGTCCTCACTTATACCGAATCTAGTGTTAGGTTTGTGAAATATGTGATGGCAGATTTTCGAGTTAGAACTTACAACGCAATTTATTATCGTACTAGTCTAACGGAAAATATAGTTACCCCATTTATGAAACAATTTCCCTGTAAAAGGTTTCCGATCCTGTATGAGAAATTTGGCAAAAGTGACCTGATTCTAAAAAAGAGGATTGAAGGGATTTCATATCCTATAGAAAACAGAAAAAATGGAGCTATTGCCCCGGCTAATTATATTCAATCGCGGAACTTACTCCATCAGATCTGAAACTTATATTTTAATTTGGAAAGTGATTCACCAGGTGTGGTAAATTCCGAAATTTTTATTTTGACTTCTGATGCTTGTCCCTATGACGTAGAGCTTCTGACAGTAAATGCAGTTGTCTAGTTTATGCAGGGACCATTTTTGTTGCCATGTTACATTAATTATAAAGAGCAATCGCTTATTCTTTCACTAAATTCCACATACAGACGTACAGTTAACAAAATTGTTCCTCTGTTACTCGAGTATTTCTTCTCGTGTAGGTTTATTTTCGGTAGGGAAACCAAAGTAGAGGGCGGGAGACAATTCTGTTAAATTTTCCAGTGGGCAGAACTACGTGTAAGTTGAGGGTATATTGGTATAAGGGTATTGAAATGGTACTGCCAATTGGGTATCCTCGGACATCAAAGTGAATGGCTTCATTGTCTGTCAACACATTCTGTGACCACTTCATACGTGTCTCTATTTTTATTGAAAGTAAATGATGAATTGAGGGTAACTTAAGAAAACAAAAACATAATTTCTATGTTACCCTTGAGACAAATTGAAAGAACGTCCTCCTCCTTCTGACTGACGAGGAAATGTTTCGTTTTCTCTCAAAAGTTTTCTCCTTGGCAAAATTGTTTCAAGTCGAGGGGAACGTTTCATCCATCGCGAGACTGGGCTCCGGCAGTGCTTGCAGGAGCCTCGAAGGAGGGGTCGTGCACTGGCACAGAGGGGAAGCGGACGACGGGTCGGACTCCGTAGCAGAGCAGATTGCATCGCCGAACCACTGGCCGAACATTGCCATCATCATTTGCGTGGTACGTGCAGCAGGGGACCTTGGTTTTCTTGTCTTGAGGGGCGCTCTAATGCCCCGTTCCGTTCTTGAAATTTATCGATGGATCTCTGGGTTTGATTGGGGAATGCCCCTTTATATCTTAGGGTAAGGGTATGAATGATTAGTTTGCTTTATTCGGATTATTCAGTGTTTATTTGTTAGTGTTTTAGTGCTCGGGCATCGTGCCTGCCCTTGGCCCAATTTTCCTTCGTATCTTATTTTACATATTCCTCATATTTTTTACACTGTCGTTATTTATGAAGTCCTCATTTTGATCGTCAATCACCAACGCTCTCTATATGATCGTGTCTTACCGGCTTAAGGCTCTGCCCTCGAATCTCTCGTACAGTTCCCTCACGCGCAGATCATTCAAACCTGACTTCATCTCGCCTCACCGTCAACCATTAAATTGATAAACAGACCCAATCTCGCTTAACCTCGCTGATCTCACGGGAAACGGTGTTGCGACGTGGCTATGTTGCCAGTTATTTGATTCTGTTTGCCGAAAGGTTACAAGAGCCTTATGGCGTATCTGTGTTAAGGATTAACGTCCACGCGAATGGGAAAACTGCCGTTAATAAAAAGCGTGACTGCATTTCGTGGCGTGCTCGTTATTGCGTTCTGTCACCCCGTATCGCCTCGTGTCTTGTTAGCCGTTAATTCCTCTCCAAGTTTTAAGACTTGTTTTTGTAAATTTCAGGAAATAATTATGTAAAGGCGGTACATCATTAAAGGTGGTACATCATCTCTTATAAAAATTGTTTGAATTAACTCATCGATTTGTTTTGTATTAGAAGGTAGTAGAGTTGTACCGATACCAATATTTTGGCCGATACCGATACTACAAAAAAGTGCCGATACCGATACCGATACTTTTTAATTAATAGTTTTAAAATTGATTATTAATAAAAGTTCAAGTAAATGATATAATATCTCAATTAACTTAAAATGCCTTTCCCAATCCCAACTTAGGGCCTTGGCCCTAAAGCCATTACTAATAAAGTTAGGAGATGTAAATTTAATGTTGTATAAAAATATTTTAAATTAAATTAATACAAAGATGATAATTTTATAACTTATTACTGTAAACTATATTATCATACACTGGTATATTGGGGTACATACAGTAAAAGTACTGCTATCACTGTAGGCTGGTCTAGCTTACTTGGGCCCTATACCATTATTAATACATGAGAATTGTAAATTTATTTACCAGAAATATTTTTTATTTTATCAATACATATATTTGAAATTAAATTAAGAAAAAGAAAATATATATATATCTTATTATATAAAGTTCTAAACCAATGAATGCATATAATGGTAGTGTATTATCAATAACTTTACGTACACGAGATTCAAGCATTCAAGCAACTGAATGGTTTATTATGATTATGCATGCCGCGTGGTGCCATCTATGAACAACTTTACAAAACTTTCATTTTTACTGAAAACTATTACTGTAATTTGAAATTGTATATTATATACTGTATACTGTATTGAATATTTGTAATCTTGTATAGGGGCCTATATTACATTTTTGATTTTTTGTTTTGTTAGTAAATGTAAACATTGCTAATTTTGATAAAATATATATTAAACAACTAAATAAGATATTACTGTATAATAATAAAAAAATTTAATTTTATATAAAATAAGATAATTTCTTCAAAAAACAGTAATTCAAAGTATCGGTATCGGTATCGGTTTTCAGAACAGTATCGGCCGATACCGATACTTTGTGAAAAGTGGCCGATACGGCCGATACCGATACATCGGTGCAACTCTAGAAGGTAGTATTTAAGGATTTATCACAAATCAGTTGAAGGAATGAATGTATTAATTAATTACTATAACAATTGTTATTCGTGTTGATTTTACGAAGTAGGAAGTTGCACCACACATCTGGCCAGAAAACAGTCACCTCTACACTTGCATTCACTGACTATTATTTTCTCTCTTCTTTTTAACGTACACTAACTCATCGTAACTAACCTAACCTACCACAGAGTGAACTTTTCTTTTCATAAATTTCAACTTGAAAAAGCTGAAGACGTGTATACCAGTGAGTGTATAGCTAAGAATATTGTTGAGCCTAATCAATCTCCCCATTTTTCCCTACTTTTTGTATTGGTCAAAGACCTCTGGAAATTGCGCAGAGAATTCTCTTGAAACAATTGTTCTTATTGAAAAAAAATGGCTATCCTGTTTAATTTGAAACACGTAATACCAAGATTGTCTTAACGTACAGGAAAGTGTCATAAATAAAAGACCGAACAGAAATGAAAACTTTATTTGGCGTTTTATCATTTTCATAAGTAAAATATCAGGTCATCCCATAAGTAATATCGTTTTTTTACCTTTATTTCCAAATGAAAATAAAACTACATCAGAATAAATTTTAATAAATTTTACAGTTTCCTTCACTTTCTGTGACTCTCTGCCACCTCTCTACAAGCATTTCAATTCAATGTTGATAAATTCCTTCGGTTTAGAAGCAAAAAACTCGGAGAGGGCAATGTTCATAACCTCGACACTTTCAAGTTCTTTCCCGTCAAGATAGTTTTGAAGACTTCTGAATAGGTGGTAATCTGGTGAATACGGAGGATGTGGAATTTTTTCCCAGTCAAGCTGTTCAATTTTGGCAGTGGTGATGCGAGCAGTATGAGGACGCGCGTTGTCTGTTGAAGCACAACACCCTTGCGATTGGCCAAAGAAGGACGTTTTGTTTGCAATGCGGCACTCATTCTTTGAAGTTGCTGACAGTAGACTTCGGCTGTGATGGTTTGATTGGGCTGCAACAGTTCAAAGCAAACCACTCCTTGAATATCCCACCAAACGCACAGCAAAACCTTCCTGGGGGTGCAGATGTCCTCTTGGCTGTGGTGTAGTAGATTCCCCAACACTAACTCACTGCCGATGACGCTTAACATTGTGATAAAACACCCATTTTTCATCCCCAGTAATGAGTCGATTCAGAAACGGTGCTTGAAATTGCCGAGAATGCAATGAAGAGCAAATGTTCACACGATCTCTGCAGTTGTCTGGTGACAACGTATGTGGAACTCACTTCCCAAGTTTCGACACTTGAACTGGTCTAATTTAGTCGCTGGGCAAGCTCTCTAACAGTTACAGCAGGATTTTCTTCAAGTGTAGCTATCAGAAAGTCATCATTGAACTCAACAGGTCGGCCCGAGGGCGCTTCATTAGTTAAGCGTACAATAAACTACTGGAACCATCGTTGACATTTCCTTACATTTAAAGCTTCCTCCCCATAAATATCCTGAATATTTTTTGTGGCTGCAGTCGCGTTATTTCCTTTTCTAAACTCATAAAGCATTATATGCCTAAGGTGTTCCTCTGACAACTCCATCTTATCCGTTAGGATGAAATAAACGAAGATTGTTAACGCGATGAAACTTCACTTAGACTGAGAAGTAACATGTCTAAACAAATAAGAATTAGAGTTTTCCACACATACACAGAAACGTGTGCAAACACGACGCGAGTTTAGCAATTTAAACAAAACGACATTACTTATGAGATGACCCTGATACTTTATATTGGTGGTTACTCGTTTCAACCTTTATACTTCTACTCCCTTAGTCTTATTCTTACTCTATTCTCCACGCGTTTGGTCCATTCCCCTTAAGTATTTATAAACTTCCATGAGCTTCCCAGGGTCAGACTTAAATCACAGCCTAACTGCTTAAATTACGCATGGGTGATAATGATCGCTGAGCTGAACTGTACGATATTTACATATTCTCATACGAGGTGTTAGAAGCGTACGCCTGGCAGACATATTTTGTTTTGACCATTTATATTTGTGTCAATCTTTTTCCTGTTTTTGTTTTAAGGCGTCAAACTTTTTTTTTTTGGCGGTCTTTTAACGTTTCACCATTTTTCTTCCATTCACTGTATTCAGTGATGGGCATCGATACATGAAAATCGCTAAAGCGATACCGATACATCGATACATGAAGAACGTCTTAGGCGATACCGATACGCTGATACTTTCTAGATGTCTTAAGCGATACCGATACCGATACATGCATCGCCGGTACATTTTTATAATTATTCATTTAATATGTAGGTATTAGATATTATTGTTTATACTAGTAATTTGTACGCACTGTAAGTAAAATCAACGACATTTTAATGGGTTTTATAGATGTAAATAAAAACAATTGCTTTATTTAATGAAAGTATGTTTTAATTTTGTAGGATACATGAATAACTGAAAATATTACACTAACAATTAAAAGTAATTACTATTACCCTTCAAAAATACCAGCTGGCTAAACATCTGGTCAGACAGTCTATTCCTTTTTGGAGCGTGAATGTGACCAGCTAAACTAAACAACCGTTCTACAGGAGCAGAGGATGGTAGTGGTGTGTTATACTTCAGGAAGACCCGTAGAATTCCTGGGTACTGCCTCAGAGATTGGAGAGAATGACTTCCGTCACCCAGATACTGTAAAACTTCCATCTCAGTGGAATCTTGGGTTGCAGAGACATTAGTGGAAGCAGACTCATAACAGAAGAAATCATCTGCACTTCTGTCAGATGCAGCATCACTTAGTTGTTGCTGGGGGGTCTGCTCGCTGAGGCTCTTAACAGCATTAACCAACATTTCTTGAACCCTCTTTTTGACAATGTTAGTATTAAATTTGCCTTTTATTGTCATCCACTTTAACTTGAACAGAGAATTTGAAGACGATGCCAGTATTGCTGCTTTACACTCATGCGACGCATCAAGGCACAGAAACTTTTCAAACCGCTTAGTGAACCCTACTGTGACTGCGTTTCTATATTATATGAGCGTTTCTATATTATGAGCGTTTCTATATTATGGTTAATTAATCTCAATAACACAAGTACAAACGTGTTTAAACGTTGCGCCGTACTGTGTGACGTGACCAGTAGAGTAGTACTGTCATTAAATAAATATTTAATAATATTATTATTTATGTATATTCATAAATATAACTCAGTAGTGTCATATTATAACATCTATTTAAATATTTAAAAATTCTTATTAATGTATCGATGTATCGAAGTATCGATTTTTTTCGATGCATTTAAGAAAATTGACCTTAGCGATACCGATAAATCGATACTTTTGTCAAGACAGCTAAAGCGATACCGATACAAAAGTATCGATCGATACGTATCGGCGATACATGTATCTAGATACTGCCCATCACTGACTGTATTGCATCATCACTTCGATAACAAGATAAGGCCAAAGAGGCTTCATGTCGTCCATCTAAATGTAATGTTTGTTGTACTGGAGTTTGAGATTTATTTATTTATTGCATGCTCTAAATATTAGAGAGAGAACTGCGGAATACCTTACTTATTAGTTCGTAGGAGTTCTGTTTAGAAAATCGAAAGAACCTTTTTTAACGATTTTTCAATAGTGGGTTGGCCTTTTTTTCAGGGGACGTCAGGGATAGTGGGACAGAATTGGCCTATTCTGACCTGATCTGATCTAACAATGAAATTTTTTTTTTTTTAATTTGGTTTCTCTTTGGCGTGTGTAGAATGTTAGCGCAGGGGAAATATATAAAGAGAAAAAGTTAAAATGAAGTGTTGAATTTTATTTTTCTTCTTCGAAGGCCAATTCTGAGAAGAAGAAGACGAGTAGCACTGAAGGGATGCGCCGTTCAGTGGAGACTTCATTCCTTCTTCAGTGCAGGACGCGCGAATCGGTTGTTCGGAGGACGGAGAAAATGCTTGACGTAGGTGTCATCGCTGCACATCCGGCACTGGTGCCTCTCTTTTCTCTTTGTGGTGCCAACACAAACCATTAGACGGAGTAGTTTTGAAATGCCTTATGTGATTGGTCATTCGTCCACTCGAATCGACCAATAATACAAACTAAACCATTTAAAACGAACGCATTTTGCCGCAAACGCTATAGTTCGCATATGACTGAGGGGACCAACAGCTTTAGTGGGATTCAAATCGCTACCCCCTGGAGCAAGGGAAACCCAGAGAAGCCTCTTAATCTCTGAAGTCCGACCTGAGATTCGAACCCAGGACCTTCATATTAACAGCCCGTCCCACTACCACTAAATTTCCCTGGGAAAGAATTCGTAATTAACATTACAGCAACAACACTTGTCTTAACAGTAATATTTAGTTTAACAGTAAAACAGTTATTTTGCAGTGGCGGTGCCAAATCGAACACTTAACCTGCTAAACATCAAATTGGATTAAATGTTAAACAGGTTAACACGAAAGTGTGGATGTTGCTGCTGATCAAAATTACAGGCGTAGATCAGTGTGTCAAGTGAGGACGACCACGATGAAGATGAAAGGATGTAATCATTAAATGTGAATAAATGTGGAGTTGATAGAAATGCATAACAAAAATTAAAGAGAAACGAGGAAGGGAAGCTGTTTATAAAGTGGGTAAATACAGACGTTGGTATCATCTGATTTACCACTAGCGGTTACCTCGTCATAAAAGGTAACACTGGATCCCAGAGGTTGGAGTAGTACCTTATTCCCGGCAGTGATTCATCCCTATTTTTGTGTATGTAAATGATTTAAGTGTTTTCGGTCCCGAGTTTCAAGCGTGTGTCCGTCCCATAGACGATGAGAAATTACTTTTTAGCTAGTGTATGTATGTTAAAAGAGAAATGGTGAAATCAGAAAGAATTGAAAAACAGTTTTTAATCAGTTATTTTGAAGACAATTTTCCAGTTGTAATTTGTATCCTTAGAATGAGATTTAATTTGGGTTAAATGACTTCAATCTTCATCTTCGATTTCGTAAATTGATTTTAGATAATTATATGATCACACCAAATTGAATTCTTAATACGATTCGTGATGCGCTTTTGTCTCGTCCGGAATGTAGAAAGACATTCAGAAGACTGTCTAATAATTTTAACTTAGGAAGAATTTTAAGGCTCTTCACTCGTATGACGCTTTCATTTCACCAGAAGGCTACGTCGTGGCCACGTTGCAACACCGCTTCCCGTTAGATCAGCGAGGTTATGTGACGTTAGGTTTAGTCGGTAGTTGGATTGGTGACCCCCATCCGCGTTCGGATGATGCGGAGACTTAGATAGTTCGAATACCACATAAAGTTGTAGGTTCCCTCCGTCACGTGACTTTTGCCGTTACGAAGGAGGTTGAACAACCCCAAACTTTATTATCCTGAAGGAGGTCTGTATTTGGTGAAGTGAAGTGATGAATTTATTTCAGGCAGTGAAACGCAAGGACTGGTCTTCCTTCTGCGACCTCACAATGGCCGACAGCAACGAGATGCACGCAATCTGTTTGGACACTTTTCCTCCGTGCGTGTACATGAATGACACTTCGCACGCAATTTCTTGCCTCATCCACGAATACAATAAAATGAAAACGGATCAAAACAAGATGAAGGAAAAGGTATTTTAGCTCCTTTTTGCGTTCTCAGAGACATGCGGCGGAGGTACTGTTTCGACGCGATATGATCCTGGCAGTCGAAGCACCAGTGGAGCACCCTTCCTTCCTTCCGTCCTTCCTTCCTTCCTTCCTTCCTTCCTTCCTTCGGTGGAGATAAAAGTGGTTTAAAGCCACAAATTATGTTTGGGAAGGTAAAAACTATAACCAGAAGTAAATGATTTGACTGAAATGGATTGAGATAATACCGATAATGCTATCATCCATCCCACTTGGCCTTTAGAAAAATATGAACAGCTACGTTGAACAATATGCTATAAAGGAAACTTAAAAAGTTTTGAAAATTTGTGCTTTGTAACTGCAGTTACCAATTAACTTTTTCATCATTATAAAGACCTAAAAGGTATTCTAGTGGTCATCCCCCTTTCGAGGTTTCGTTGAAACTTTCGCATTTGCGCTAGACATATCTAAAGCTTTTGATAGAATCTGGCACAAATCCTTAATTTCAAAACTGCCCTCCTTTAGTTTCTATCCTTATATCTGTGCTTTCTCCTCTCATTTCCTTTCTTGTCGATCTATACCTGCGGTTGTAGATGGCCACTGTTTTTCTTTTAAAGCTATTAATAGTGGTTGGTGTTCTTCAGGGTTCTGTCCTGTCACCCACTCTCTTCCTCTTATTTATTAATGGTCTTTTATTTCGCACTTCCTTTCCTATCCACTCCTATACGGATGATTGCACTCGTCACTTCTCCACCCGCTTTCTGATTGGGGCAGAGAAAACCTTCTCTCTTTCAGTGCCTCAAAAATACAATTCCTTCATGTCTACTGGTCACAATCTTCAACACGACTATCCCCTATTATAATGGACACTGCTCTTCTGAACACTCTAACTGCATGCTGCCTCCTGTAAGGAGAACTTGCAGTAGCGAGAAAAGGAGATTGTAGACACAATTGACCAGGGAAGTACTCCTCAGGGGGACGTTACATAGAATATTGGGAGTGCTGGAACTCCCGTTTCTCCTATCATTGTCCTTCTTAGCTGATCTTTTTCCGTGTCTCATCTACCCTGTGAGCAGTCCAACATGCTCTCAAACACACACTTCTCTCCCTATTCCTCACAACATATACAGGCATCTTACACACTACGTAACCTTTTCAGAATTAAAAGAAAAGTTGCATCAACTTCAAGAGCCTCAGAGTCCGCTGGGGAGGGGACCATAAATGTCCCCACTTCTGGCAGCGGGTATATATACCGAGAACGCAGACCCGGGCAATGGAACTAGATCTGCTACCGCCCATTCGAGATGTTCTGGGCCTCTGTCTGATTCACTTTTGTTCAACATGTGCAACATTCGTGCCCTTTTCTCAAATTATCATCACATTGAACACCACCTCTCCTCCTCTAAACCTCATTTTCTTTAACTCACTGAAACTCAGGTGTCTGGGACCAGCGTTAATGTGTTTAAGAACCGTCTTGACAGACATTTTAAAAATATTAACGTTGTTTAAAATTAAAAAAGAAAGTTAACAACAGGAGCTCTAGTGGTGGTGCTCGAGGATGAGTCTGTTGACGATGAATGCCAGCTTGTGACATGCCAGCGTGTGATGCCAGCAATAAAAAAAAATAAAAAAAATTAGACTAACACGAATGTAGATGTAGCTCATAGCGTAAACTAACCCACTTTTTGTTTAACTTTACCTACTTTTTTTTTTTTTCTTATCCTCCTTACTTTGCATGTCTCTAACTCTTTTCTTGCATGTTTGTAGTTTGCATGGTATGACAGTGAGTTAAGACTGTGTTTGCATGGTTTGTAAGCGTTCTTATTTTACTTCTTTTCATCTTTCACCCCTCTCCTATATTCTCCGACTATTTTTCTGACTTGTCGGCAGTGGCCGGCGGATGATGATGGTGAGACTTTTTCCCTCTTTTTCTGAATGAATGTTAACCCACGAATGATAGGTGTTGCTCCTTACTTAACCCCTTATTCTCCTCTCTTCTCTTAACCCCCTACTCTCTCCTTTCTCTCGGGCTAGCCTTAGAGTGGATCTTAGGGTCTTTGTTAGCCTTAGCTTCTGCAGATCTGTAGATCCTCTTACTTTCTCTATACTCAATTTCACTCCAAAGGTGGATGTTGCGTATATAAACGTAATGACCGAACTTGTTCTCGTATTCCCGAACTCGAATCTGCGAATTCTATATCCTCTGGCTACGGCTTACATGCCAATCTCAAACTAAATATATCTGCGCTGTTTATTGTTTAACTTTTCCCTAATTCTACTGACTATCCAAAATGCTTTGACTATCTCACTTCCAAAGTGGAATACATTCTTTCCTGCTCTCCCTTTCCTGAAATCTGCATTTTAGATTTCAATGTTCACCACCACCTTTGGTTTCCTCTCATTTCACTGACATCCCTGGTGAACTAGCTTACAACTTTTTATCCTAAATGACCAGGAGCAGATTGTACAGTACCCTACTCGTACCCCCGATCGCCTTGGAGATAGGCCCAACATTCTGGATTTATTTCTTACCTCTCATCCTTCTTATTCTATGAAACTTTTTTCTCCGTTGGACTCCTCCGACCACAATCTTAGATCTGTTTCCTGTCCTATCGCTCCAATTCGGCCTTTGAATCCTCTCAAGAGGAGGCGCTTTTGGCACTTCGGTGCCGCTGATTGGGAGGCCCTTAGGTAGTACTTCTGTGATTTCCCATAGTGCTGAGCGCATCACAGAGGTGATTCTCTCGGGTATGGAGGTGTACATTCCATATTCTATTCCTACTACTAATGCAAAAAACCTTGATTTAACTTTACTTGTTCTAATGCTATCCGCAACAGAGAGGCGGAGGCTTTCAGAAGGTACCGTCGCCATCCAACTCCTGACTCCCACTCAGCTTACAGTATATTTCTGCCCGGAAGCGTGCAAAATCTGTTCTTCGAGTCGCCAAAAATTCTTTCATCCGACAAAAATGTGAAAATCTACCCAATTCTAATTCTTGTCGCTCTTTCAGGCATCTACCTAAGAACTTCAACAACTTTACTTCCTCTTCTTTCCCTCCTCTTTTCCATTCCGACGACTCAGTTGCCGTCTCTTCTTCTGACAAAGCTGAACTCTTCGATCAACCTTTTACTTACAATTCAACCCTGGACGATTCCAGTGCTGTTCCTCCATCTGCCCCCTCTGACTTTGTCTGAAATTAGAATCTCTTTTAAAGATGTTTTTTCTGCCCTCTCTGGGCTCAACTCTAGGAAGGTGTACGGTCCTGATGGTGTTCCTCCTGTTGTTCTTAGGAACTGCGTTTCTGTGCTGACACCCTGCCTAGGCAAACTCTTTCGTCTTTGTCTTTCATCTGGCACTTTTTCTTCCTGCTGGAAGTTCGCTTCCATTCAGCCTGTCCCAAAGAAGGGTGACCGCTCTCAACCCTCCAACTATCGTTCAATTGCTTTGATTTCTTTTCTTTCCAAAGTTTTTGAATCTATCTTTAATAGGAAGATTCTTAAACACCTTTCTTCTCACAATCTTCTTTCAGATCATCAGTTTGCAAGGGACGCTCTACTGGCGATGATCTTGCATATCTCTCTGACTCTTGGTCATCCTCCTTTCGGGATTTTAGTGAAACATTTGCTATTGCGCTAGAGTCTAGACATATCAAAAGCTTTTGATAGTCTGGCACAAATTTTTAATTTCCAAACTGCCCTCCTTAGGTTTCTATACTTCTATCTGTTCCTTCATCTCTAATTTCCTTTCTAGCCGATCTATATCTGCGGTTATAGATGGCCACTGTTCTTATCCTAAAGCTATTGACAGTGGTGTTCCTCAGGGTTCTGTCCTGTCACCCACTCTTTTCCTTTTATTTATTAATAATCTTTTAATTCGCACTTCCTGTCCTACTCAATCCTATGCCGATGATTCCACTCTTCACTTCTCCACCCACTTCCCAAAGCGTCCCTCACAGCAGTCACTTCATGATTCGCGTATGACGGCTATGGGACACCTGACATCTGATCTTTCTGCTGTATCTGATTGGGGCAGAGAAAACCTTGTGGCTTTCAGTGCCTTAAAAACTCAGTTCCTCCATTTGTCTACTCGTCACAATCTTACACACGACTATCCCCTTACCTTCAACAACACACAGCTCAATCAGGGTTCTTCAACTCCCGACAACCCTGGCTGTTCGGGAAACGGGTCGTGCTAGGGGGGCGGTCAGAATAGGGAAGGCTTCCTCCGTGCAATGCTTTTTAATGCTAGGTCGATTAGGAATAAGTTTTGCGAGCTACGGGCGCTCTTAGCACCAGAATACCAGGCTATCGTTGCTATCACCGAGTCCTGGATTCATACTGATCGTAGGGACTACGTTGGGGAGTTCGGAATTCCCGGGTATAGAATGTTTCGCAAAGACCGCACCCGTGGGGAGGGGGGAGGGATACTAATATACGTGAGGGACACGTTGAGTCCGGTTGACTGCCAGTTCCGGTCGGAACGGGAGCTGCTTGGCGTCGATCTGAACGTGGGAGGGACGAACTATAGGTTAATCTTGGTGTACAGACCTCCGCATCTCCTCCTCGAGAAGGATACAGCCCTGTACACCGAACTCCGTAGCCTGCTAGGGGATAGGGTGTGTGTAGTTTTAGGAGACTTCAACTGTCGCGGCATAAAGTGGGAAGACAGGACTGCTGATGCTGAAGGGAGGAGGCTAGTTGACTTTGCTGATGAGAACTTCCTCACTCAGTGGGTCAATGAGCCTACACGAGGCGAAAGTGTTCTAGACTTAGTATGCACGACCGAAGACAACCTCGTCACTGGCCTCACCGTTGACGAATCGTTGGGCGGGAGTGATCACGGTCTGATTAGGCTCCGTGTGTGCGGTGTCGGGTGAAGCGTAATAACTCGAGAGGTAGTAAGCTCGATCTACGGCGGGCGGACTTTGTTAGCCTCCGGGATAGCGTAGGTGAGATGGGGTTAGAGGTCGGCGGCGATGTTGAGGGAGTGTGGAGTGCATTCCGGGACATGACTCCAGATTTGAAAAAATTTACTGGAGCATAGCTCTGAATTTACTTTTTTTTCCCTTACACCACTAGATAGGTTAATGATAGTAAACTCTTGAATTGACGACATACCAATTACAAATTGTTTTAGCTAAACATAATAATACAATAATGTACAGTTTATAACTCACCTTAAGTTTATTTATTCATTGCAGCAGCAATGTATTGATTTACACTTGCTTAAATGGGCTATGGAAATGTCAAATTTGTTGCTTTTTGCTTTATTAGATTTGGATGCAACACTTGAACTTGAAGGCATATTTTGACTCTTCTCTTTATTAACCACAACAGCTTGGTGAGTTTCTTTTGTTAGGCGCAAAATTGCATTCAATGTCTTCTGGATTTGGGAATTTTCAAATTCCTCTAAAGCAGTTTTGTTAGTCTGATGCGCAGATTCCTCACTTACCTTTTGTTTCTTAGGTGGAGGAGAAGCACTTTCTTCAGTCTGTGAAACATCGTGAAAAAGTTTCATTTTCTAGATTAGCAGTTGATGAAGTTGGTTCATTTTTCTGAGGTCTAGCACTAGCACATTTTGTGAACAAACTAAATGACTGCTTTGCCGTATCTCTTTGCTGCACTTCATCCTGGTATTTCTTTACTGCAATATCTAAGCTGTGGGCCCAAACTCTGGGACCTCTTGTATTGTAACAAATATTTTTTTTGGAATTAAAATGTTCCTCCCAGTTTTGCTTCTTTGAATATTTGTTCTTGCATTGACCACAAAAGTAACCCCTTTTAACACCCTCACTTTTCTCTCCAACTTCATCAATATTAGGATCCATTATTGATTATTGACTACCTGAAAAAATACAAAATAAGTAAAAGTTAGTAAATATAGTATGGTAAAAGTGAGTAAAAGTAAGTAAATATAGTACAATGAAAGTAAGTAAAAGTAAGTGCTTTAAACTTAGTAAAAGTAAGGAAGAGTAAGTAAAAGTAGGTAAGTTAAAGTAAGTAAAATTAAGTTTAAACTTAACTAAACTTTTCAATTCTAGAGTCATGGTGGATTACTTAAAACCGCACAAGTAATTATCTGGCCAATTTATCAAACCTGGCCGAGATCAATGGAACATAGTCCAATCCTGATAATTTTATATTAAAAAAATATACGTTTTAATAAAATTTTAATTATCAAAACATTGAAGCTTAACAAAAAATAAAAATAATTGTTAAATATGGAATTACCAACTAAACTTAAAATAACTAAATTTGTAATTTAAAAAAATTGGTTTGTACAAGAACGTATACGCAAAAAAATTGCATAACGTCTAGCGGATGAACAAAACCCCAACCCAAATTTACTTTTTCTCATGGTCAAATTTACTGGAGCAATGCTCCCAAGATCCCAGGAATCTGGAGTCATGTTCCGGGACGAGTTTATAGTGCTGCAGTCTGCTGCCATACCCTCAAAACCGGTCACCCCTGCTTCAACGCAGCCTAAGTGGTTCAGTCGTGACATCGCTTCGGCTATCCGAAATAGGAAAGTAGCGTATAGGAGGGCGAAGGCCAATCGTTCCCATGAGAACACTGAAGCTTATGTCCGCCTGTGTAAGGAAGTGAAGGCGAAGGTTAGGCTAGCGAAACGTAACGAAGAACTACGGGTGGCAGGCCTCTGCAAGGGGAACCCTAAGGAGTTCTTCAGTTATGTTAATAGTAGAAAGCCCATTAGAAGCATGATAAAGGACCGAAGCGGCGTTCTGCGGACATCGCTAATGTGCTTAATGCGTACTTTGCGGGAGTGTTCACCAGGGAGGACACCCGCGTCATCCCCGAGCCAGGCGTCAGGCACGAAGGTGCTGGCCTGGATAGTGTTCGATGTACCGCGACAGTCGTTGCCGATAGAATAGACAAACTGAACGAATTTAAGGCCCCTGGGCCAGACCAGTTTCTCCCCAGAGTGTTGCGAGAGGTGCGCGACCAGGTGGCTCCCCACCTGGCTACAGTCTTCAACAAATCGTTGGAGACGGGCCAGGTGCCTGGTGACTGGAGGGAAGCCAACGTGACCCCTATCTTTAAGAAATGGGATGACGAAAGTCCAGGGAACTATCGTCCCATTAGTCTCATTTCAGTTGTAGGTAAATTATTAGAGGGGATAATAGCGGATAAGATCGTTGACCATTTGGATTCGTACAAGCTGCTTGGGAACTCCCAACATGGGTTTAGACGGCATAGGTCGTGTCTCACCAACTTGCTCGAGTTTTTCCACGTCATGTTGAGTGAGTATGATAAGAGTAGGGCGATTGATATACTTTATCTCGACTTTGAGAAAGCCTTTGATAAGGTACCTCACCGCCGGCTAATGGCGAAAGTGCGCGCTGGGTATCGGTGGGGAAATAGGTAGGTGGATTGAAAACTGGCTGAAGAATAGGCGGCACAGGGTTGTAATTAAAGGGGTTAGTTCGGGTTGGGCCTCGGTCACTAGTGGGGTTCCTCAGGGTTCCGTTTTGGAGCCACTGTTGTTTATCATTTACATAAACGATATCGACGGTGGCATTGTCAGTCGGATCGCCAAATTCGCTGATGACACCAAGCTTGGGGCCAATGTTGGGACGCCCGAAGCGATCGAGCAACTGCGTGCGGACCTAGGTAAGATAGGAGAGTGGTCCTGAAAATGGCAAATGCCGTTTAACTTGGGTAAATGCAAGGTGATGCACATTGGCTACGCCAATCCCAAGTCGGACTATTCGATGTTGGGGAGTAATATCGAGGCAACTGATTTGGAAAAAGACTTGGGTGTACTAATTAGCAGCGACCTTAAGTTTACGAAACAGTGCGTAGAGGTGGAAAAGAAAGCCCAGAAGCTGTTGGGTTATATCAGGAAGCAATTTCAGTTTCGGAACAAGGAGATTGTGCTCTCTCTGTACAATTCCCTGGTTCGGCCGCACCTGGAGTATGCTGTGCAGTTCTGGTCGCCCACCCTCAGGAAAGATATCGAGAGGCTGGAGCGAGTGCAGGCGAGGGCCACAAAGTTAATCCCTTCCGTTAGGCATATGGGCTACAATCGACGGTTACGCGCCCTGAACTTGTTTTCGCTGGAAACTCGAAGGCTGCGCGGTCAACTGATCGAGGTTTTCAATGATGTTGATTTTAGAAGCATGTTTAGTTTAAATGATAACCCAACTCGCAACAATGGTTGGAAGTTGGATTTGAAACGGTTTAGGACTAGTGTGTGTGGGAATTACTTTACGTATAAGATCTGTGACACGTGGAACAGGTTACCTTCAGAAGTTGTGAACAGTTCCTCTGTGGATCACTTCAAGAAAAGGTTAGACCAAATCTTGCACACTATTTGAGTGTGTAGAAAATTTTCCGTGGTACCCGTTGGCATTGGTACTTCCTTGGTATGGGCCGCAAGGCCTTTTGAGGTACTACTTTTCCTTGTAAATCCTTGTAACTCACTCTCTCCTCCTGGGAGACAATTTTGCGGCCGCTCGTCCCTGGCCCCTCCTTTCTTCATAAAAAAAAAGCGCCAGACTATTAATCTAGTGGTCATGGGCTATAGGTGTACCCCATCCTTGTGATGAAAGGTAACACTTGATCATTGAGGTTGGGGTGGGACCTTATTCCTGGTAGAGATTCGTATGTATCCTTGTGTATTTAATTGATTTGTGTTTTTTTGTCCCAAATGCAAACGTCATTCCCACCCATTCAGAATGGGAAACTTAGATAATGTATGTAAAAATTTCGCTTACTTCTTTCTCTATTTCTTCGTGTTTTTCCAGGCGAAAATCTTCAAATGTTTAGGGATGGAAAAACGCTTCATCATATTTTTCTTTTCAAAAGTCACGATAGAATTGCAGTCATTTTTTTATTGGTTGCACCCTTCATTACTGAATATTTCGTCATGGTTGTACAATTTTCGTCTTTGATTTGGTAAACCGAGCCGACCGATGGCTCTACTTATTAATAAGACAATTGAATGAGACTGTGGGTGGTACTTTTGATTTTAAATTGAAAGTTGGTTTGCTTCTATTCGAGAACTTTTTGAGGCATTCGTCATTCTAATTCAAATTCAAGGAATTGAGGTTCTTGGGTAAGCGCCGTGACAAGTAGGATTCGAGTATATTTAAGTATAGTTAAAGAATGGTAATTTAACCGTGAGTTATTTACCTCATCCATTAATTAAGTTAAGCAGCATTAAACGTACATTTTTTTGCCTAGGTTTGTTACACCTTCGATGCTGGTCCGAATGCCTGTCTCTTCCTTCCTGGAAAAGTTGTCGACGAACTATCGTCGATCTTAAATCGCTGTTTTCCTTCCAACAAATCGACGAACTCTCCCGAGGAGAATTATTGGCAGGGAATTCCTCTTCAGACGTCTTCGTCACTAGAGGTAAGACTTATAAACGTTCGGTACCTGAGAAATGTTTATAGTAAAGACCTCATTTAGGTTGTCTTCTCATTCACTGGAAATGAATCGCAGTTTACCACCCTAGTAGTAGTAGTAGTAGTAGTAGTAGTAGTAGTAGTAGTAGTAGTAGTAGTCGAAAGACAAAAATTGTTATTTGAGTTATATAATGGCTAAGACTAATTATATAATGTTAGGTTACATTATTAAGAAAATGTTTTTTTTCCGAAATAATTGTTTACAATAATATAGCATCCTTTAATCCCCCAATTTATGTAAACTCCTTTACCCCAAGTATGTATAAAAACCCTCGTACCTTGATGAGATCGGGGACTTCGACTGAGAATTGATTAACTAAAAGAAGGATTTGTGATAGAAAACGTACTTCCTCGCCAGCTCATTAACCCTTTAGAAATACGTAACTTGATTTGTTTAAAAGTAAAATTATGAGAATTCATCTCTATTCCCTATTCTCCGCATTATGACGTATTACCACCTTAAGTTTCATACACAATCGTAAATAATTTAATTTATAATAGGATCATAATGAAGTTGATGCGTGTAATTTGAGTCGAAAAAGTTTGAGTGTGAATGTACGAGTAATAGACAAACAGGTTTTTTATTGGACTCGGATTTTGAAGAACACGAGTTCGATTTCTACCTCCCCCGCAGTTGGGGTTGGGCCGGCTACCCGTAAACTCTTGAGTGGTCGTGCTCGGATGACATTGGCCGGAGTTCATTTTCACTCGCCTCAGACGTTACTCGTTGCCTCCTCTTCATGAAGGTCCGGCCAGAGTCATGACCTCAGAATCGGACTGTCCGATGTATAACCAAATTTTGTTAATTGAAATAACGTATTCGGTGCCCCGGGATTGCGTTTGCATTTAATATTAGGGAAGAGACGCGAGGAAAGTACTTTAAACACTTCGATCTTATTCGTTTTCAAACTCGAAAAGACGAAGTAGTTCTTTCACCGTCAAATTAGAAAATATTTGAAAATGAAACGAAAAATGTGGTCAGCAATAAAGTTCACTTGTGAACTGTTTTATATTATGACTTTTGATAAACTTGGTTTAAATATTCTAAATAGCGATGGTAATTTGACCGAAAATTCTCTTTCTGTTTCGATTAAGTGTCTTTCTCCCATTCGTTTCTTGGTCATAATTTGAATGAGAACAAAGTTTTAAGTAGCCCCCCCAAAAAAGAAGTTATTTCAAAAGAACTCTTAAACGCAAATCGCACGCTTGGTCTCGTTGACCGAATTTCAAACCTGTCCTGATTCGTTCATTCAACTGAACACGCCACGGTAGCCTAGTTCGTGGTAGACCGGTGGGCTCCTAATCTGAACGTCCAAAGTTCGAATCTCAGTCCGGACTTCAAATTTCAGTGATTAAGGTGGTTCTCCCTGGTGAGGTAGTGGTTCCGATCCAGGGTTAGAATAATTGTAATTAAGTTGTAATTGTAATTAATTATCCATTTTCTGTAATTATAATTATCAAATTTTCAAGACGAGTAATTGTAATTGCTAAAAAGTGACAATGTTCTCCAAACTTACCTCAGTGTGGCAGCCGTCGTGACGTAATTTGATCCCGTTTGAAGAGGCCTAGACTATTTTTGTTTATGGCCATGACTACCACGGCTGCGAAGAAGAAAGAGAAGGATGTGAATGACCCCTGTCTAAAGCTCTTGACGAATACTTAAAGGAGGGGATCGTTACATTCGATACGGATACTTTGGAAAAGTCCCCCCCTCCCCCCTCACTAAGACCCTTCGCCAATATTGCCCGAGAGATCATGGGGTGTACAGCCGCCACAATTCCTTCTGAGAGTGTGTTCAGCATAGCTGAATTAGGGATGTGCCGGATCACAATATAGCCGGATAATCGGATACCGGATATCTGGCTTTTTATTTTTTGCCGGATACCGGATATTTGGCCGGATCATGTGTTCTTAAGGGCATAAAATTTTAAAACTTGCAATTAACTAGTGGTTTAATAAACTTTTATGGTTCCTACTAATTTTACAAAATCATTATTCTCCTAAAAAAATGCAGATTAAAATCCATAAACCAGAAATAAGACATGAACTTACTTTATATATATACAGGGGTTAGACAAAATAATATGAACACCCGCCGATTTCACCGGTTATCTTTACGGACTGCTCAGACACAAAGTAAACGGTCAAATGACTGGCAAACCTATTTAAATGCGTAACAGAGAGTGTATACGTCATGTTATAACCCTCACGTTGTTTTTACAGATCTGAGTGAATTATGAATTAGCAGTTATGAAAGACCTGTCAGACTTCCAAAGAGGGCAAATTGTCGGAGCGCGGATGGCTGGTGCATCGGTGACGAAAACCGCTCAGATGTTCAATGTATCCAGAGGAACTGTCTCTATGGTCATGTCTGCATACCAAAACCATGGAAAGACAAGCACCGACAAATGCAATAGTGGACGCAAGAAGAAGCTGTGTGATCGAGACCGCCGGGTGCTAAAGCGCATTGTGACAAAGAACCATAAGACCACAGCTCCAAAAGTGACTGCAGAGCTTAACCAGCATCTTGCAAGCCCGGTTTCGACCAGAACTGTACGTCGTGAGCTCCATGGAGCTGGATACCATGGGAGGGCTGCAAAAATAATATGAACACCTTGATAAATGGCGGTTTTTATTCTTAATATGGAGTTGGTCCTCCTTTAGCGGCAATAACAGCTGCAATGCGTCGGGGAATTGATTCATACAGCTTTTGGACAGTGACTAGAGGAATCCTGAACCATTCTTCGAGCAAACTCTGCTCCAGTTCCTCCAAAGACACCGGCGGTGGGAATCGGCTTCTGACCTGCTGCTCCAACTGACACCACAGATGCTCGATAATGTTAAGATCCGGGGATTGTGGAGGCCAATCCAAGCGTTCTACTTCACTAACATGCTCTTCAAACGATTTTTAACGACCCCAGCGGTGTGGATTGGTGCATTATCATCCTGGAAGACGGCGCCGCCATTGGGAAACAGCGTTTGGACCATGGGATGGACCTGGTCAGCCAATATTGACAGATAGACCTGGGCGTTAACCCTACCATGCAGTACTACAGCTGGGCCAAGAGTATTCCACGATATTGCTGCCCAAACCATCACAGATCCGCCTCCATGCTTAACGATTGGGGTCAGGCAGTCGGAGTCATAAGCATCTTTAGGCTGTCTCCAGACGTAAACTCGACCGGAACATGGAAATAGCGTAAAGGAGGATTCGTCGGAGTAGACTACATTCTTCCACCGGTCCATTGACCAATTCTTATGGTCATTACACCATTTTCTGCGCCGCTCAATGTTGATGTGTGAAAGGAAGGGTTTGGCAATTGCAGCACTCCCATGGTATCCAGCTCCATGGAGCTCACGACGTACAGTTCTGGTCGAAACCGGGCTTGCAAGATGCTGGTTAAGCTCTGCAGTCACTTTTGGAGCTGTGGTCTTATGGTTCTTTGTCACAATGCGCTTTAGCACCCGGCGGTCTCGATCACACAGCTTCTTCTTGCGTCCACTATTGCATTTGTCGGTGCTTGTCTTTCCATGGTTTTGGTATGCAGACATGACCATAGAGACAGTTCCTCTGGATACATTGAACATCTGAGCGGTTTTCGTCACCGATGCACCAGCCATCCGCGCTCCGACAATTTGCCCTCTTTGGAAGTCTGACAGGTCTTTCATAACTGCTAATTCATAATTCACTCAGATCTGTAAAAACAACGTGAGGGTTATAACATGACGTATACACTCTCTGTTACGCATTTAAATAGGTTTGCCAGTCATTTGACCGTTTACTTTGTGTCTGAGCAGTCCGTAAAGATAACCGGTGAAATCGGCGGGTGTTCATATTATTTTGTCTAACCCCTGTATATATATAAAGTAAGTTCATGTCTTATTTCTGGTTTATGGATTTTAATCTGCATTTTTTTAGGAGAATAATGATTTTGTAAAATTAGTAGGAACCATAAAAGTTTATTAAACCACTAGTTAATTGCAAGTTTTAAAATTTTATGCTGGGGAACCTACGAGGTTGGACAGTATTTTAGATTTAGTAATAACTACGGATGATAGGCTAATTACTGATCTTCAAGTAATAGAACCGTTGAGCAATAGCGATCACAATATGGTAGAGTTTGTCCTCTCAGTAAGTCACTCGAAACCAACTAACTCGACTAAAATTCCTAGCTTCCAGCACGCAGACTTTAGTAAATTTCGAAATAAATTTTCACACGTCATTTGTGTTGGATCGATTAGAAATAGATAAAGGAAAGTCCTGATTTAATTACCTTCTCTTGAATAGGCGTCGGATGCTGATGTTCTCTTTCTTCTTCTCTTCTTTCTTCTCTTTGTTGGTCTTCACCGTAGGGGTACCCCGGTGATCCTTTATACAATGGTTTTCACTTTTCCTTTTGTGTTATTCCAAATCACTTCTATTCTATCACTTCATTACGTGTCCTATGCGAGTTTTATCATTCACTTTTTTAATCTCTCACTATGTGTTATTCTTCTTATAATTATGCTTTTATATTAGATTGCTTTTATAATATTTCAACCTCAAGGGCTAGCTCACTCTAGGGACATTATTTATCTGCAAAGAAAAAAACGGAACACATTAAGGACTGATGAGACTTCTTCTAACATGGAGGGTGTTTAAAGCCCATATTCTCTCTGGGCATTGTTTCATCTTTCTTGGGCACCTTTTCCTGGGTGCCAATTTGCTTTCTTCATTCATCTTGCTTCTGTAAATAGAGAGTCTGCATCAAGCAAATGTCAATCTCCACACTAATACCATTTTCTTTTCCGTTTTTTCTTTTGGTTTCGTTCTTTTTCTTCTATTGTTCATGGTGTCTTCCTTCTTCTATACCTCACTAGGGCATTACTGCTAACTCCTTTCTTCGTGAGACAATTTGCAAGCTGTTGGCTCGTTTCGATCCATTTTACTTGACTTACTTCTCCTCTTTCTAATCTCTCTCTCAGACTACCAATATATGTCCGGAGCCCTTTTTCTTCAACTGGTTTCAGACTCTTCAATGTCTTCTCCAGTGATTTGTTGTCTACGTGACATCGAATAGGAATATCTTCCCCCGTCAATTCGTTTATGAGATCTTTAATAAAAATGGCCATGTCCACAGCCTCAGTTAAGGCTAGGGTTTCTGCAGTGAGAGTGGACCATGCTACCCTTCGTAAGCGTCTGGAGCGCCAGGCAATCGTACAGACCTCTCCCTCTTCATTCTTCCAGAAAATGAGAAAACCCCCTGCGATCCTCCATCTCTGAGATTACCCAGAGAGGCATCTGAATAACAAACGAGTTCACTTGTCGTTATCTTTTCCACCCTTGGAAATATGATTTGTACCTCTCGGGATTTCGTTTTATCCACTACCTTATTTATCTTCCTTATGTCCTCAGTCATGGGATTTTTTCCATAGGAGCTTCTCTCACTCACTTCGTAGGCAACATCCGGTCTTGATTGTCTGGCTATCCAGTTTAATTGGCCCACAATACTCCTATACATCCTTCTTTCCTCAACATTGAGCGCAACATTTTCCTTTTTGTTGGTAATGTCCATTTTTTGTACAGATGCTATGTACTCGTCTTGCTCCATAGTCATACGTCCTCTGTCATCACGGTATATTCTCATGCCCAAAAATTTGAACATATCTTCTTCTTCTTTTCCAAAACTGAAATTTTTCCGCAGAGGATCAATTACCTCTTTCTCAAAGTTTTGATTTCCTCCCCATAAGAAGTCATCCACGTGTAGGCATATTACTCATTCAAGTTTTCCATTCTTCTTCCGGTAGAACACCGCCGAGTCTCCATGACATTGTTTGGCTCCTATTTTCAATAATGTCTCCTTAACAGAAAGAAACCATTCTCTAGCGGCATCCTTAAGTCCGTATACTGTCTTCTTAAGCTTCCAAATATGGCCATTGTTGTACTCCTGTGGTGGCTGAAGGTAAACCGTTCTTTCCATTGGTTTCCCTTGCAGATAGGCGGCAGTAATATCCATACTCCTACATCTCCATTTCATATGTTCAATAATCATAATCACCAACCTCAAAGCCTCCTTGGAACATGTGGGTGATTCCGTGTGAATATTTTCCTCCTCCTCAAAGCCTCTTGCGACCAATCTCGCCTTTACGTAGGACTTACCATCCTTCTCCTTCTCTGTAATCACCCATCTGACTGATACAGTTTTCTGACCTTTATCTTCTACTTCATCATAAACATCTCTCTCTCTCCAGTGCTTCATTTCACATTCCTTGGCTCCTTCTATTTCTGTGCCTTCCCATGTCAATAAAGTCTCTTCCACCGGTGGCAACATTCTCCATCGTGGTAGGGCACCAAAATCCATACTTCTATACCCCTCCTCTCCATTAATTTTGACGTTGAACCAATCTCTGTATTTCCCTTTTCCATCCTTACCAACTTTACCGGCTCTACTCACAATTCTCCCTTTAATCAATCTTCCTTCTTCCGGATCAGGGCTTCAAAGTTTCTTCCAATGATGGGTGCTTTATATCTCGCAGCTCTTTGCTCTACTTGTTCCTCTTGTTCTGGTTCTTCTTCTTCTTCACTCGCAGCTTCTTCCATGCTCTCTTCTTCACTCGCATCTTCTTCTTCTTCCGTATTCTCCTCCTCTTCTCTTCCCTGTCGAATAGGCGGCACCCCAAAAGTAACTTCATTCTCTTCTTTTTCCTCCTGCTTTTCCTGTGTATCCGCTCCCCTTCTCTTTGTTTTCATCTCTTGTTCTTCCCCTTCTGCTTGTTTAACCGCTTTTTGCAACCGGCACGTGTGTACTCGGTAACGATAACCACCATATCTTACAAAAACTATTTTACCGCCCTGTATACCCTCTATTTCCCCAGGTCCTCTCCATTTTTCTTCTCCATCTCTTTTAAAGTAAACTTTGTCGTTGATGGACATCTCGTTCACTTTACTCGGACGTATTTGGTGGTGGAGTGCTCTCATGATCTTCTCGTTAGCCTCGTTCTTCATGAATTGCTCTCTAGCTTCCCTCATCAAGTGTAGATTTTCTTCTACGATTTGGCTCTCACTCTTGTCATAAAACATTGCTGGGGGTGTATTATTAAGTAAGTTTGGCAGGACAGGATTCTTCCCAAATACCAATTGGTTGGGGCTAAAACCTTTATTATTGTGTAGGCAGTTTTGTGCAGTTACTACCCAGGCTATGGCTATTTCTAAATCACTACCATCATCGTCCATCAGAACCCTGTTGAGGTGTTCTGCTATTATAGCGTTTAATCTCTCAACCATCCCGTTACTCCAAGGGCTTTCTGCTGCAGTATACATAGGCTCAATATTGTAGCGTTCGCAGAACTCTCTCATGATCTCATTGTTGAACTCACCTCCATTATCAGTCATTATTTTTCGAGGTGCTCCGAAAAGACTTATCCAATTTATGATGATTTGTCTCACAATGGTTTCTGCTCTCTTGTTGACCACATATGACACACGACAATATCTAGTCAGAGTGTCCACCATCACTAGTAGATAGCCATTCCTCCACTTCTTCAGATCCATAGTTATCATTTCATTGAACTCATTGGACCATGGCAATGCAACAATAGGCTTAGGTTCCGCTCTTCTATAACTCTTGCAATTTTCACACTTATCACTTATGTTTGTAATCATTTCTTGTGTATTCTCCTGATCTTTATTCGCACTTTTTATCAATTTAAATAGTTTTTCATTAGAGGGGTGTCCAAACTGTTGATGTATTTTTGTCAAATCCTTTGGTGTCAGCATCGTATTGTCATCATTAGTCTTCGCTGCAAATACCTCCTCCTTTAATTGTCAATCTGACACTGGAAGGCATAAATGACCCCCACTTGTACGGTATAATTTGATTCCTTCTTCTCCCACTTCAATAATCGAGGCTCTACAGTCTATTTTGGCTCCCAACCTTCTTAGTGATTCGATGCTCATCAGCATTGGGACATCACTCTTCACCACGTTGACTTCCATCTTATATTTATTCCTCCCTATTCTCATCTCGACAATTATTTTCTTCTCGGAGTTTATCACATTTCCATCACCGAATCTATATGTGACTTCTTTGAATGTCTCCTCCAGCACTTTTCCCCCTCTTTTTACAAAGTCTGCCAGCCATCGCTGTCCACATACAGTGCTTGTACAGCCCGTATCTAATATTGCCATGCCCTGTGTTACGTCCACAATATTACTTTCTCGGCTCATTAATATGTGCTCGGTGAATCCTATGTATTCCTTATCTCCACTCTTCTCTCTTCGGTCTTCTCTGCTCCTTTATTCCAATAAGCATTCCAACAATCACGGGTGAGGTGAGTATCAGTTTTACATATCGCACATCCTCCTTTGCCTCTTCCCTTGTAATAGGATCCCTGTTGTCCACGACCTCTCCCTCGTTCAGCTCTCCAGGTTCTATCCTGCTTTTCATGGGTTCCCATTAGAACATCTTTTTCTCTATCAATATGGGTAAATTCCTTCATGATCGCTCCTTTCTCCAGGCAGAATCTGCGTCTAATAATTTTCATAATTTCGTCATACTTCACATCATCCACTGCAGTAAGAATGCCTTGCACATCTTCCTCCTTTAGATTACAAGATCTTAGGAGAGCAAAGGCTTTCATGGAGTCATCCTTGAGTCCACACAGATCTTCAAATTCACGGTACAAGTTCTCGAAGTCCACCAAAAAGTCATTAACTTCTACATTATCGCTTCTCATTAAATTGTGTATATCCACATATTTCTTAAATTTCCTGACCCCCATATCCGCTAGAAACACTTTGTCTAGTTTCTTTATTATATTGTCCACTCCATTCGCGCTCTGTATCTCAGGGAGCGTCATTCCCCTTACAACATCCTTAGCTTTGCCCTTGAGGGATAGAACTACATGTGCTCCTTGGTCTGTCTCTGGTACGTTGCATACCTTCTTCCACAAAGTCATCTCCCACTTCCATTCTTCATATTTGTTCTCTAGTTTCGGCACTTCCACACGCCTTCCTCTTCTCTCCATCCTTGTCGGCCATCTCGACAGAAAGTTGCTTGAACTTTGAACAAGGGAAATTCCTTTAGAGAACCACGCTCTGCTACCAGATGTTGGATCGATTAGAAATAGATAAAGGAAAGTCCTGATTTAATTACCTTCTCTTGAATAGGCGTCGGATGCTGATGTTCTCTTTCTTCTTCTCTTCTTTCTTCTCTTGTTGGTCTTCACCGTAGGGGTACCCCGGTGATCCTTTATACAATGGTTTTCCTTTTCCTTTTTGTTATTCCAAATCACTTCTATTCTATCACTTCATTACGTGTCCATGCGAGTTTTATCATTCACTTTTTAATCTCTCACTATGTGTTATTCTTCTTATAATTATGCTTTTATATTAGATTGCTTTTATAATATTTCAACCTCAAGGGCTAGCTCACTCTAGGGACATTATTTATCTGCAAAAGAAAAAACGGAACACATTAAGGACTGATGAGACTTCTTCAACATGGAGGGTGTTTAAAGCCCATATTCTCTCTGGGCATTGTTTTCATCTTTCTTCTGGGCACCTTTTCCTGGGTGCCAATTTGCTTTCTTCATTCATCTTGCTTCTGTAAAGAGAGTCTGCATCAAGCAAATGTCAATCTCCACAATTTGGGAAAACGTAATGGGGAACTCCAACGCAAAACTAATGTGGGAATCGTTCGTAACGGTATTTAGGACTATAAATGAGGAATGTGTACCGTACAAAATTAAGCGTGCGAAAGTAAACAACAAGCCCTTGTGGTTTACTTCTAGAGTAGGAGACATTATAAAGAGTAGAGAGAGGGCTTATAGGCTATACAAGTGCGATGAAGATAATCTGTTGTTACGAAACAACTACATATCTCTAAGGCGTGAAGCTAAAAGTGTAATAAAAAAGTCAAAACGCGAATTTGAAATCTCCATAGCTCGTGACGGTAAAGAAAACCCCAAGCGATTCTTTCAATACGTCAATAATAGAAATCCAGTAAAAAGTGTCTTAGGTCCATTAAAAAATGGAAATGGAGATCTAGTCTCTGAAAACAAGGAAATGGCTACCTTGCTAAACGAATTTTTTACGTCAGTTTTTACTATAGAAGATGTAACGAATATCCCTACGGTCATAGACATAATACCTTTTGATAATGGTAATATTTTGGGTAATATTGTCGTTAGTGAAGGGGAAGTAATGCGCTATATTGATAAAATGAAAACGCGTAAATCACCGGGTCCGGATTCCATATATCCATACAACTAAAAGAATTAAAAGATAGCATTGTTGTGCCGCTAACAAAGATTTTTAATGCGTCTATTTCTGAGGGGTGCGTACCAGATAATTTCAAGTTAGCAAACGTAACACCTATCTTTAAGAAAGGCGATAAAGGTGCGGCGGGAAATTATAGGCCAATCAGTTTAACGTCTGTTGTAGGTAAGCTACTGGAATCAATAATTAGGGATCGTATAGTCGAACACTTAGAAGTGCATAATCTGGTTAGAAATACGCAGCACGGTTTTAGACGAAACAAATCTTGCTTAACTAATCTTTTAGAATTTTTCCAAAGCGTGGTTAACGTTTACGATAGACATCGGGCGGTTGATGTAGTGTATTTAGATTTTCAAAAAGCGTTTGACACCGTGCCGCACAAAAGACTGACTGAAAAAACTAAGGCTCATGGAATCAGGGGTTGTAGTAATAAATTGGCTAGAAGAATGGTTGCGAGGCAGGAAACAGAGGGTGGTCGTTGATGGAGCGGAGTCGGTTGGGCTAATGTAGCGAGTGGCGTTCCTCAGGGTTCTGTATTGGGCCCCTTGCTTTTTCTTATATATATTAACGATTTAGATGTCGGCCTAGTCAGTACAGTTTCAAAGTTTGCGGATGACACGAAGCTGGGTGGTAGGGCGATTAATGACGAAGATAGAGGTAAAATTCAGGAAGATCTGAATAAAATCGTTGATTGGTCAGTCACATGGCAAATGAGATTTAACGTGGGTAAGTGCAAAATTATGCATATAGGTTCGCGTAACGGTAATTTTGCGTATAGTATGTCAGGGAAAGATTTAACAAACGTAGAGCAGGAAAAAGATTTAGGAGTTATAGTCACTGGTAGTGATGTGAGTCGTTTTTTATTGTGTCGTTTTTTTTGTTTTTTTTGTCGTTTTTTTTTGTTTAAAACGAAGATAGTCTGTTTTTTTTGTTTTTTTTTGTTTTTTATTGTTTTAAACTTATTCCATATTTTTCTTCCTTTAATCTAATAAGTATATTAGTATTACTTATAATTTACTATACTACCATGCTTATACGGTTATACCTAGTATATGTATATAGTCATCTTTTAGAAAAACTGAATCACACAAAAAGTATATAATAGAAAGGAAAAACAAACCCTCATTTTTTATATGTATATACCTATATTTTTTAACTAGAACATAAAACATTCTTCCTCATTTCAAACAATATACATAATTGTGATTGGCAAGAGTACCAGTATATATATTCCAGATCGAAAAAAAAAATATTCACCTTTTTTTTAACCTTTTTGTTAACCTAATGTTGGTTAACCTTCATTTCCATGGAAGAATCATCACTAGATTGGGTAGAGCATATATGCTAGTTTCAATATCACAGGTACTGGTATAATATCCATAATACTGGTATAAAACAATAGATATAATTGTGATTGGCAAAAATACCAGTGTGTGTATATATATATATATACAGGGTGTCCCGTAAGTCTGGACCCATAGGGATTTATAATATATTTTTTTATTATGTTATTATTATTATTTTATTATTATTATTTTTTTATTATTTTTATTATGAATTTTATTTGTGGGGCCACTTGAAAGCCAAAGTGTACGAGGTCAAACTTCAGAACATTTTCCACCTTAAAGCACGCATTGTGGAGGCGTGTCAAGAAATTTCTGCGACTGTGATTCAGAAAGTGCTGTCGCAGTGGAGATTGCGTCTTCAACTATGTGTGCGACACAACGGCGGACACTTTGAACAGATTATGTTATAAATTTTTGGACTATTTTGTAATTTTATTATTTTTCCCTATGGGTCCAGACTTACGGGACACCCTGTATATATATATATATATATATATATTCCAAATAGAAAAATAAAAAAAATATAAATATCATCTCTTCTTTAACCTTTGTGTTAACCTAATGCTGTTTAACTTTCATTATCTGATTCTATTTCCATTGAAGAATCATTATCACTAGATTGATTAAAGCAAATAGTTTCAATATCACAGGTACTGGTATTTATTGCAGATTTGGATGTTGACGAAGCCAATGTAGCACCATTTTACTTCACTTTCTTGGAATTTTGCATTTTGGGATATAAATACTAGCTTTGCTGCTCTGTCTGTGCTTAATTGGTTTCTTTTGGCTGTATGGATATTACTGTATGTGCTAAATGATCTCGGAGGTAATGAAAGGGCGAAATAGAGGTGTATGAGTTTGTGTAGGTATATATGTGAGTATGCATGCGTATGTATCGAATTCTGGATGTATGCATGTGTATGGGGTATACAATAGATATAAATGTGTATATAAGTATTTATGTATATATTGGTATATATGTATATGGGTGTATGTGTATGTATATATATATGGATGGTCTCATGGGGGGGGGGGGAATATGTCATCGCGGGTCTAAAGGATAGTTAAGTGGGAGATTCAAAATCCGAGGAATGGATGGGAGAGTCCTGGAAAGGTTGGACAATGGGCAGTCAGCTCCCAGCCAGTGTTCTCGCAAGTTTAATGGATCTCAAGATACAAGACTTTCAGTGCAAGAAAGAGGCCAGTTTTTTCTGTAAATAGGCTGAAAAGGACATTCTATACTGGTACCATATGGCCTATTTTATTATTTATTTATTTATTTTTATAATATATATCATTGCAAAAGTATACCTTATAATTAAATTGGCAATATCTATATTAATTATTAAAAAAAAACAAAAAAAAACAAAAAAAACAACAAAAAACAAAAAAAACGTTTTTTTTACATCACTAGTCACTGGTGATTTAAAAGTAGCGAAACAAAGTACAGCGGCGGTCAATAAGGCGAACAAAGTGTTAGGTTTTATAGCTCGAAATTTTTAGTACAAATCGCGCGATATTATAGTTCCTCTTTATAAATCATTAGTTAGACCCCATTTGGAGTACGCTGTCCAATTTTGGAATCCGCATATGCGCAAAGATATAGACAAAATCGAAAGAGTTCAAAGACGAGCAACTAAGATGATTCCGTCTCTTAGGTCAAAGTCGTACGAGGATATGCTTAAAGAGTTAAAATTGACTACACTCGAGACTAAGAGGTTAAGGGGTGATCTAATCCAGGTTTTCAAAATTATGAATGGGTTTGATAACGTAGATAGAGATAGCTTTTTCGAAATATCTCAATATAATAGGACTAGAAATAACGGGTGTAAGTTGACAAGTAGAAGGTTCGAGACAGCAGTTGCGAAAAACTTTTTTACGCATAGAATAGTAAATATCTGGAATAGTTTGCCGGTAGAAGTAATTAGTAGCACGTCTATAAACATGTTTAAGAATCGATTGGACGCGCATGTTGATAGAAAGGGTATAGTTTAAGGTAGTCAAATTAAGGCTTTGTGGGGATAGATCCCACAGCTCAACACACGTGTTGTGGGATATAGGGAGGCAGCGTCTTGGGTTAGGGGATACTCTCTGTCCTTACACACCCCATTTAAAGAGATTCCTCCTGCCGAGCGGTGCCCCCCATAGTACTGTGAGGTATTGAAAAACTCATGATCTTCAATTGCCCCACAAACACCTTTAAATGGGAGACCCATAATGGTGCACACACACATTTCTACATTACTGTACAGTCTTTACAGCCACACCTACACTTTTCCTCGTAAGTTATATATTGTAATGTATATGTTGTAAATTTGACTTGGTCCGCAATCGATATGAACCGTGACTTGATGGATACCGTAATGAAATTGACTGGATTCTTTGGATCTGATATATTTGCATGTCCGTTATATAATAGATATAGAGTGTAACATATTGTGGATAGTAGTCTATTATGACTTGATCCTCTGGATCGAGAGATTCTATCTTTAGTTTTAAATCGATAATTAATTATTTTTAAATTGATAATTTATATGGTTGTAAATTTTGACTTGGTCCGCAATCGATATGGACCGTGACTTGATGGATACCGTAATGAAATTGACTGGATTCTTTGGATCTGATATATTTGCATGTCCGTTATAAATAGATATAGAATGTAACATATTTGTGGATAGTAGTCTATTATGACTTGCTCCTCTGGACCGAGAGATTCTATCTTTAGTTTTAAACCGATAATTAATTATTTTTAAATTGATAATATTTAGTTTCGTAAAAATTGGTCGTTGCCAATGTTTACCGGCAGTTTTTTAAATAAGTTTCTTATGTTCTTGTGGTTCGGAACCCACGTAAAATTGTAGGTCCCCTCCGCCACCACGGAGGACATACACAATACACGATACGAACACAGTTAGGTAGACCAGCCATGAGTGGATCCTAGGGTCTTTGCTGGTCTGAAACATTATAATTATATATATATATATATATATATATATATTATATATTAGGGTGTGACAGTTGCCCCATATATATATATATATATATAGAATAACCACAAGGAAAGGAAACACAAAATGGTGGTCAGCGCTTTCGTCTAATGACATCCTCAGGAACACTGAAGTACATAAAAAGGTTACAGCCTATATATAGGTTACAGAAAGAAAAAAAAAAGAAAAAAATAAAATAACATACATACACCACACACACACACATATATATATATATATATATATATATATATAATATATATATACATACATACTACTATATACAAATACATACATACATACAACATACATATATATATATATGCAATAACAGAGAAGTAAAAAAAAAAAAATTTAAAAAAAAAATTAAAAATTAAAACCTTAAAGGATTACCAGTGAGGCGTACAGATTTGTAAGGAAAAATATCGATTTTTAGCACAAGATCAAATGGATTATAAAAATACAAATTTATATTATACTGTGAACTCTGCCCGGGTTTTAAACACACTGCTGCCCTATGGTCAGGTTTCGATATATATAAAAAAATAAAATGCAAATTAAAAGTTAATAAAGTAGCAGACAAGTTTACCAAGATTTAATGTTTTACCCTTCTTATCTAAATCTGTTTTTAAAGGAATTCAAAATAACAGGATCGAGTTGAAAAAGACCTTGCTTATGTTGAAGTTATTTGAAAGTTGGATAATGGGCAGACTCAAGAAATATTTCTATTAAAATGTGCTTGAATGGAATAAAACTGAAGCATTATTCCAATCAATACAGTGGGCTAAACTCTGACAAATGGACAAAAAGGTGCAAAAAGGGCACTGGACAACTGTCCCTGTTCTAACGGATATTGATTGATGCTGTTTTATACGCGTGTGGCAAATTTCCTTTCCCGTCTGACCTATGTAAAAGGAATCACATTGTTTTTACAGCCAGTTTATAGATAATGCCTGAATTATTGGTAGGGCTATTTTTTATTATGATATTTTTCACAATATTGTTATATTGAAAATACTACATTAATATCCAAAAGTTTAAGTACATTAGCAATGCCTAAAAAGCCCGGGAAAAATGGAAGTACTAAAATATTTTTTTAACAAAAGTACGAGTGTTAATATTGACACGATAGAAAGTTTCGTTTTGCCTTGTTGAGACAGATTCCATAAACGCAGATGGATAACACACATCACTTCCAATACCGTTGATTTTTTCCAATTCGGCATCGATGTATTCCGGACTGGCGATCCTAAGGGCGCGGAGAAACATTGATGAAAATATGGCCTTCTTAGTCGGGGTATCATGTCCCGAGTAAAAGTGTACGTAGGACAAATTGTTTGTCGTTTTCCGATAGATACTAAACTTAAAACCTGGGCTTTCCCTATGTACACGCACATCCAAAAATGGGATTGAATTGTCTTGCTCCACTTCTAAAGTAAACTTAATGGAGGGGACTTGATCATTTAACTGAAGGAGGAAGCTATCCAGGTCACGATTCATGGGCCAGATACACAAAATATCGTCGACGTACCGCAACCAAGGGATGCCAACCCCCAGGATTCTCGGAATATAGGTAATTTCGAAAAACTCCATATAAATATTGGAGAGGAGGGGCGATAAGGGGTTGCCCATAGCCATCCCAAAAACTTGTTGATAATACTCGTTATTGAAAGTGAATTTACAGTCTTTGATGCAAAGTGGACTACATCGGAAAGATGAACGAGCTTCTCCAGGACCCCGCCACATACACCAAACTTAGGAAGAACCCGCAGGATGACGTCATCAAATCATTTAATAGTGGCTTGAAACGCCTTCTCAAAGATCATAAGGACTTAATTCCGCTTTTCATGTCCACTTCACCTGCTCTGCCCTACCTTTACGGTCTTATTAAAACCCACAAACCTGGTAACCCTATGCGCCCTATTATTAGCTCGGTGGGCTCTATTACTTATAAACTCTCCAAATGGCTTGTCAAAGTCTTGTCCCCCATTCTCGGAACTATCTCTGATTCACATGTAAAAAATTCCATGGATCTTACGGAAAAATTGAATAATGCACGTACTGAAACTAACGATAAATTGATCAGTTTTGATGTTTGTTCATTGTTTACAAAAGTGCCGATTGACGATATGCTTGACTTTCTCTCCCAAGAATTACATAAGTATGACCTGCCACTACCTTCACACATTGTTTTGGAACTCATTAAGCTTTGCATCAGACTGTAAATTCACTTTCAATAACGAGTATTATCAACAAGTTTTTGGGATGGCTATGGGCAACCCCTTATCGCCCCTCCTCTCCAATATTTATATGGAGTTTTTCGAAATTACCTATATTCCGAGAATCCTGGGGGTTGGCATCCCTTGGTTGCGGTACGTCGACGATATTTTGTGTATCTGGCCCATGAATCGTGACCTGGATAGCTTCCTCCTTCAGTTAAATGATCAAGTCCCCTCCATTAAGTTTACTTTAGAAGTGGAGCAAGACAATTCAATCCCATTTTTGGATGTGCGTGTACATAAAGCCCAGGTTTTAAGTTTAGTATCTATCGGAAAACGACAAACAATTTGTCCTACGTACACTTTTACGCGGGACATGATACCCCCACTAAGAAGGCCATATTTTCATCAATGTTTCTCCGCGCCCTTAGGATCGCCAGTCCGGAATACATCGATGCCGAATTGGAAAAAATCAACGGTATTGGAAGTGATTTGTGTTATCCATCTGCGTTTATGGAATCTTGTCTCAACAAGGCAAAACGAACTTTCTATCGTGTCAATATTAACACTCGTACTTTGTCAAAAAATATTTTAGTACTTCCATTTTTCCCGGGCTTTTTAGGCATTGCTAATGTACTTAAACTTTTGGATATTAATGTAGTATTTTCATATAACAATATTGTGAAAAATATCATAATAAAAAATAGCCCTACCAATAATTCAGGCATTATCTATAAAATTGGCTGTAAACAATGTGATTCCTTTTACATAGGTCAGACGGGAAAGGATTTGCACACGCGTATAAAACAGCATCAATATTCCGTTAGAACAGGACAGTTGTCCAGTGCCCTTTTTGTCCATTTGTCAGAGTTAGCCCACTGTATTGATTGGAATAATGCTTCAGTTTTATTCCATTCAAGCAACATTGTTAATAGAAATATTCTTGAGTCTGCCATTATCCAACTTTCAAATAACTTCAACATAAGCAAAGGTCTTTTTCAACTCGATCCTGTTATTTTGAATTCCTTTAAAACAGATTTAGATAAGAAGGGTAAAACATTAAATCTTTGGTAAACTTGTCTGCTACTTTATTAACTTTTAATTTGCATTTTATTTTTTTATATATATCGAAACCTGACCATAGGCAGCAGTGTATTAAAACCCGGGCAGAGTTCCAGTATAAATTTGTATTTTTATAATCCATTTGATCTTGTGCTAAAAATCGATATTTTTCCTTACAAATCTGTACGCCTCACTGGTAATCCTTTAAGGTTTTAATTTTTAATTTTTTTTTTTAATTTTTTATTTTTACTTCTCTGTTTATTGCATATATATATATATATGTATGTATGTATTTGTATATATAGATATGTATGTATGTATATATATATATGTGTGTGTGTGTGTGTATGTTATTTATTTTTTCTTTTTTTTTCTTTCTGTAACCTATATATAGGCTGTAACCTTTTTATGTACTTCAGTGTTCCTGAGGATGTCATTAGACGAAAGCGCTTGAGCACCATTTTGTGTTTCCTTTCCTTCGTGGTTTTATTCATCATAAATATTTTTCACGTTACTTTCGTGAAATAATTTTCATATATATATACTGTATATATATATTATATATATACAGGGCGTCCCAAAAAAATGTATACATACTTTAACAGCTGATAGCTCAATTGATGTTTCTTTCTTTCCAAGTTAAACCCATTAGAATTAATAATGGCAGTCAGACTAAGCTTTGAACAAAGGAAATTCATTCTAAAATGCTACTGGAAGTGTGAAAACGCAGTTGAAGTGCAAAGACAGTTTAGGAGGGAGTTTCAAACAGATCCACCAACGCGACTTACCATCACTCGAATTAGAGATAAGTTTGAAGCCGATGGAACTGTTCAGAATGTCCACAAGAAGCGTTCCGGAAGACCAAGGACATCGACAAGCCCCACAAAGCAAGAAAGAGTACTGGAAACGTATCACCAAAGTCCAAGAAAATCTGTGCGGCAAGCGAGTCGTGAGGTAGGAATTTCAGAATCGTCTGTCCAACGCATTTTGAAGCGCTGCCAATGGAAAAGTTACATTCCAAGATTAGTCCATGCTATTAATGAAGATGATCCGGACCGAAGAGTGGAGTATTGCGAGTGGTACTTGGCACGATGTGGATGTGGATTGGACGAAGGGGTTTCGTAGAATACCCTCCGCGTTCACCAGACCTCACACCACTAGACTTTTTTTTATGGGGATACTTAAAAGACAAAGTCTACGCTATAAAACCTGCAACAGTCGCTGAATTGAGAGCAGCCATTGAACGAGAATGCACACAAATACCAAACGAAATGTTTCGTGATGTTTGCGATTCCATTGCTTCGCGTTATCAGCAGTGCCTGGACCAGAACGGACGTCAGTTTGAAAACAGGCGTTGACAAAACAATTAAATAATGTCTGTAGATTCTATTACATTTTGAAAATGAAATGTATTTTAATAAACACTGCCTTTATAAGTATTTAAAGTGTGTGTACATTTTTTTGGGACGCCCTGTGTATATATATATATATATATATATATATATATATATATATATATATATATATATATATATATATATATAATATATAAGGGTGTGACAGTTGCCCCAACTTTGTCCTACAATGCTGTTCAAAATTTTGGTGTTGCATATTGACATAAAAAATACCCACGTGCAATTTTTTGAAGATTCATGCATATTCGAGTGAGCACCAGCAATTTGAAAAATAGCGATTTTGCTTACACGGCATACGCGCCTATATATGAGATTACACAACCATCATAAGGGATATTAACACAAATCATTTGCCTGTCTTAATTAAAAGCTGTTATCACTAACACAAAAAAGTTAATCCTTCTTATTCTCTCATGGTACATTAAGGGGTTTTATCATATATTCACAAGGTATTATTTCTCTAGAGCAAGAAACCATGATTTCTGTTCGGAAACAGATGATCGTTTGCGCTGATTAGGAACGCGGAGTCTGTCATTTACAACTACTTGAAGGACTTCTTGAAAGCGCTCCTCAGCCCTGGCAACATTAAGAAAGTCATGGCAAAGTTTTACACCACGCTCTGCAGCCTCATTGACGACCTGAAGCTTGTCCACAACCCGTTTCATGTTCAGGTAGTCGTCATGATCCGCCCATTCACTGGCTGGACTGTGGAGAAACTGATAGGGCATGCCTAAAATGGTGAAGAACCGGCTTGAGTCAGGCCCAATTAGGTCCACCAGGGCAGTGCCACTTTCTGGGACAGGGGGAAGATATGGCTTTCCATAGCCCCCATGATTGAGCCCTACTCTCTTAGTAACTTCAGTGCCTTCATGGCAAAGAAGGGCCTTCCTCATCTCCTCTTTTGACCTTTTTTGTACTTGGGACGAGAACAAAGCCAGTGGGGCCAACTCCTCAGTTAGGTACCAAGTGTGTCTACCGAGTGCCACACGTGCTTTGTCAACTATTGTGGCGTCATATGGGGCAAATTCAGCCAAGGTTTCGACCAAATTCAAGTCATTCAGTGGCGCACTTGCTGGAACGGGGCAAACAATCCACCATGGGACATAAACAGCGACTGTGAACACAGCAAACCGTTCTAACTTGCTGATTTGACTTTGTCACAACCTCGGCTTTGGGAAACTGCACTTTGATCTGGCCTGACAAAAGAACAATCTTGAAGGTATAGAGCAGTTTAGCCATCCACCTTGCTTTGTGAAGTGCGCCGGGGTAGACCATTGTGAAGTTCACTGGCTCGGATCATTTAGTTACAAGCAGCAGACAAAGCTCTACCAGCTCCTTGTAGTCGCCACGTGTAAATGGTTGGGCTAGAGATTCACGGAAGAAGTCAGCCATCTCCTGCTGGCGCTCCTCAAACACTCCAGGCATTGCGGGGTAGTAGTATTTCTTTTTTTCATTGTACGCCAGTTGAGAGAAATGGTTCTTGAACCTAGAAATGCAATTATTGGGATTATTGTATTTCGTACTAATCTATAATATTGTTTTAGGGGTATTAAGATTGATATGATCGATCATTTGCTTGGTGTTAGTATATCTTATAAGTCTAATAAAAGAAATTCCACTAAATTTGTTCATTAGATAATAATATTCCTTGTTATTTTGTAAAGCTTATGACTCACCTCTGGAAAACCATTATGTTTGGACTTGAAGAGCCCTCCACTTTCAAGCAATCCCAGCAAACACCTAGGATGACTTCGCCCACATGCATGCGACAGGTGCACCAGAATACGGCACGCTCTAATTCCTTATTTATTCCTTATTTATGAAGTTCATAAGCTGAAATAGCAATACTTGCTGGTACGACGGTGCTAGCTCAAACATGCACCGATCTCCAAGAAAATTTACAGGGGTGTTTCCTAGATAAATACACAACACTAAAACTTTGAACAGCATTGTAGGACCATTTTTTTATTTTTGGAGGGCAACGGTCACACCCTAATATATATATATATGTATGTTTTTTTTTGTTTTTTTTTAAGTTCGGGAAGAACCGATTCGCCTCCATTTAAAAGGGCATACTCGGCGGAAAAACAAAGAAAAAGTGAGAGGAAAGACAGAGGAAAAAGAAAGGGTGGAGGGGACAGTCGAAGTGGAAAAAGACCAAGGACTGCAGGGTCGAGCCCCATCATCCTTGGGTGATAGGGCCGGGAGGGCGCACGTGGAACCTCCAGGAACAAGCACATACAAACGAGCACAAAGAGCACTCAAGAGCACGAGCTTAGAACCCCCTTGCGGGGAACTCCTGTATGTATATATATATATGTATATATATATGAAAATTATTTCACGAAAGTAACACGTGAAAAATATTTATGATGAATAAAACCACGAAGGAAAGGAAACACAGAATGGTGCTCAAGCGCTTTCGTCTAATGACATCCTCAGGAACACTGTTCCTGAGGATGTCATTAGACGAAAGCGCTTGAGCACCATTCTGTGTTTCCTTTCCTTCGTGGTTTTATTCATCATATATATATATATATACAGGGTGTCCCATAAGTCCGGCATCATAGGAGAAATTCATATTTTTCTATTTCTACAAACTATAATTCATATTTTTCTCTTTCTACAGGCCATAATGTCTGTGAGCAAGGAAGAACGAATCCAGATAATTCTACTCATAGGAAATCGGAGTCAAAGAGAGGCCGCTGCTGAATTTAACAGACTGCATCCAGACCGCGAGCCAATAACACAGAGTTGTGTGTCTGGATGCAGTCTGTTAAATTCAGCAGCGGACTCTCTTTGACTCCGATTTCCTATGAGTAGAATTATCTGGATTCGTTCTTCCTTGTTCACAGACATTATGGCCTGTAGAAAGAGAAAAATATGAATTATGGTTTGTAGAAATAGAAAAATATGAATTTCTCCTGTGATGCCGGACTTATGGGACACCCTGTATATATACATATACCGGGTGTCCGAGAATTATCTGTACAATATTTGGCTGTTATTAAAAGTCAACCATGAAGTGTAGAAATTCCAGTGTTGTCCCATTTTACAGAGAATCTCATTAAGTTTTTTCTGATACCACGTTTTGACAAGTTTTTTAGAAATGTACGCGGGTGACAGACATTGATGATTTAAAAGCAAGAATCACAGCTCTATTGAGCGAATTGATGTGGATATGCTGCAGCGTACATGGCAACATTTGGAGTATCGATTGGATGTTTTGCGAATCACTGATGGTGCACATATCGAATGTTTGTAACAACGTTACTTTAATAAAAGAAACTTTTGAAAATACAGATTCTAAATAATCTTGTTTAAGAATTTTACGTGTGTTATCAAGAGTTTTATTAAAAGATGAAATTGTACAGATAATGTTCGGACACACTGGAATTTCTAAAAAACTTGTCAAAACTTGGTATCAGAAAAAACTTAGAGATTCTCTGTAAAATGGGACAACACTGTAATTTCTACACTTCATGGTTGACTTTTAATAACAGCCAAAAATTGTACAGATAATTCTCGGACACCCTGTGTATATATATATATATATATACAGGGCGTCCCAAAAAAATGTATACACACTTTAACAGCTGATAGCTCAATTGATGTTTCTTTCTTTCCAAGTTAAACCCATCAGAATTAATAATGGCAGTCAGACTAAGCTTTGAACAAAGGAAATTCATTCTAAAATGCTACTGGAAGTGTGAAAACGCAGTTGAAGTGCAGACAGTTTAGGAGGGAGTTTCAAACAGATCCACCAACGCGACTTACCATCACTCGAATTAGAGATAAGTTTGAAGCCGATGGAACTGTTCAGAATGTCCACAAGAAGCGTTCCGGAAGACCACGGACATCGACAAGCCCCACAAAGCAAGAAAGATTACTGGAAACGTATCACCAAAGTCCAAGAAAATCTGTGCGGCAAGCGAGTCGTGAGGTAGGAATTTCAGAATCGTCTGTCCAACGCATTTTGAAGCGCTGTCAATGGAAAAGTTACATTTCAAGATTAGTCCATGCTATTAATGAAGATGATCCGGACCGAAGAGTGGAGTATTGCGAGTGGTACTTGGCACGATGTGGATGTGGACTGGACGAAGGGGTTTCGTAGAATACCCTCCGCGTTCACCAGACCTCACACCACTAGACTTTTTTTATGGGGATACTTAAAGACAAAGTCTACGCTATAAAACCTGCAACAGTCGCTGAATTGAGAGCAGCCATTGAACGAGAATGCACACAAATACCAAACGAAATGTTTCGTGATGTTTGCGATTCCATTGCTTCGCGTTATCAGCAGTGCCTGGACCAGAACGGACGTCAGTTTGAAAACAGGCGTTGACAAAACAATTAAATAATGTCTGTAGATTCTATTACATTTTGAAAATGAAATGTATTTTAATAAACACTGCCTTTATAATTATTTAAAGTGTGTATACATTTTTTTGGGACGCCCTGTGTATATATATATATATTAATATATATAATATATATATTATATATATATATATATATATATATAACCTTCGGTTAGCTTCCGCCCGAATTGTTCATTCTGACGAAGGTCAAGCTTTTCACTCCACCTTAGACCTACAGTTTAACGTGGAATCCGAACCACGCCCCATCAGCAGCCCAGCGTCTTAACCACTAAGCCACCTAGGGTACCCATTTATCTACCAACCACTTTCTTTTATTGTGTGGAAGGATGAACAGCTGGGTTTTGCTGCGCGCCGGCTGCCGTCGGGTCTCGAACCCGGGGCCGATGGATTCGTAGTCAGCGACGCTAACCACTACACCACCGAGGCGCATTATATATATAAATATATATAATAGGGGGTGTCGAAATTTTGTATTCTTATTCTACACACTGCTCGGAGTTTCCTTTGGGCCCCTAAACAACATACTGTAATTACACCTTTATGCGCCCACCCCCCCTACCCGTTGCATATGCCCCCCTTTTTTTAAATTGAAATGAAATTGAAACCAATTCTTTGAATAAAAAAATCTGATAAATGACAAAGATTAAAGTGAATAATGATATAAGTAAAGTTATATATATATATATATACACAAACTCAGAATGGTTCCCTGAGAACATTATATGTTAAACACAGACCGTGCATGGAACAAGGAACTCTTCTGGGAAAATTAAATCCACTATGAAAAAAGGAAAAAAACTATGGTATTTGTCATTTACCATTACTTATTCGGACTATAGTGGATTTAATTTTCCCAGAAGAGTTCCTTGTTCCATGCACGGTCTGTGTTTAACATATATATATATATATAGCGTGTCCCAAAGAAATGTATACCCACTTTGTTCGATAATACCAGCTATGAGGATAATAAATATATTACTTTTTATATGTTTTTTAATAAAGAATTTTCTCCTGAATCTAAATATGCAATGATTTTTAGTAAAAATTGAAGAACAAAAAAGTTACAGATGTTTAAATTATAATTATTATTTTCGAGACTTCATGTGCGATATTTCTAATATTTTAACCGACTGTTTTGAGATACTTATGTTTAGTGTTGATATTGAAGCATAAATGTTGTAATTATTAGTTAATTCAAAAAATTTACAAATTCCATGGTTAAATGACACTTTATCTAAGATGTTCGACGTCTTCCAGAATGTTGTTTTTGTAAGTTTTGCACAGTGCTGTCGGTTTCAAACTTATCTCGTATACGTGCAAAAATATTAGAAAATATCGCACATGAAGTCTCGAAAATAATAATTATAATTTAAACATCTGTAACTTTTTTGTTTTTCAATTTTTAATAAAAATAATTATATATTTAGATTCAGGAGAAAATTCTTTATTAAAAAACATATAAAAAGTAATATATTTGTTATCCTCATAGCTGGTATTATCGAACAAAGTGGGTATACATTTCTTTGGGACACGCTGTATATGTGTGTATAATATATATATGTATTTATGATGAATAAAACCACGAAGGAAAAAGAAACACAAAGGGGTGCTCAAGCGCTTTCGTCTAATGACATCCTCAGGAACACTGGAGTGAAAGGACAGATCAAGGCAATATATAGGTTACAAAATAAACATACATACATACATATTCACATATATATACATATATATATATATATATATACATATATATATACATATATATAAATATATACATATATATAGTAAGCATAGAAAAAAATTGTGGGAGGAGCCAACATTTATATGGTCACAGAAGAATAAAGAAATAAAAATAAATAAATATAAATTGAGAAAAAATTAATTACAAAATAGTGCCTTAGTGATATATATGTCACAGCCTAAATAATCATAAAGAAATAAACAGGCAAATAAAAAAAACCCATAAATACATATACATACATATATATATATATATACACATATATATATATATATATATATATATAAAGACACTTTTAGCACTTTGGCCGACCTTCCATATAAATTCAAATGGCTTTTTTATGGAACAGGTCACAAAAGAATAAAGAAATAAAAATAAATATAAATATTGTAAGTGGAGTCTACCAATTCAAGCTCAAGAGTAAAAAATAGCCCTACCAATAATTTAGGCATTATCTATAAAATTGGGTGTAAGCAATGTGATTCCTTTTACATAGGTCAGACGGGAAAGGATTTGCAAACGCGTGTAAAACAGCATCAATATTCCGTTAGAACGGGACAGTTGTCCAGTGCCCTTTTTGTCCATTTGTCAGAGTTATCCCATTGTATTGATTGGAATAATGTTTCAGTTTTGTTTCACTCTAGCAACATTGTTAATAGAAATATTCTTGAGTCGGCTATAATTCAACTTACAAATAACCTTAACATGAGTAAAGGTCTGTTTCAACTTGATCCCGTTGCTCTGAATTCCTTCGAAGGGATTTAAACAAAAAGGGTAGGTTGTTAAATCTTTGGTAAAAAATTTGTTTTTGTCTGTTGTTTCCCTTACAATTTTATTTTTCAATTTTTTGCTGTATGAGTGTATGTGTATGTATGTATGTGTATGTGCGTATGTGTGTGGTCATTGCAGTTAAATGTGTTTGTATGTATATGTGTGTATATGTATGTATGTATGTGTGTATATGTATGTATGTATGTATGTATGCAGTTAAATATATATATATATATGTATATGTGTATGTACCTTACCTTACCTTAAAACCTCACAAAGGTTCTGCGGGATGATTTCTCATTTCGTGAAGGTCAAGCTTGTATATATATATATATATATATGTGTGTGTGTTTGTATATATGTGTGTATATGTATATATATATTTGGGTATGCGGGTATATATGTGTACGTGTATTATTTGTAATTTTTTCAAGTTATATTTATTTTTATTTCTTTATTCTTTTGCGACCTACCGTTTTCTCAGACAATAATTATAAAAACAAATTTGGTAATTTTTTTTTCCCTTATGCATATATATATATATATATATATATATATATATATATTCTGTATATATTGCGTTTATATTTCGTATATATACCGTAAATATGTTGTATATATATTTTATTGTTCTTTATATATCATCTAGGGATCATTTTGTTTTCCAATTTATATTTACTTGTACTTTTGTATTCGTTTGTGACTATAATATGCATATGTGGTAATTTTTCCCTTATAAATTGGTGTGCCTCTCTTAAAATTTATCTTTCAATTTTTATTTTTTAATAATGTGACATATATATCAATTTGGCAGCATCTATTAAATCGATTGTAAAACCTCCCTCTTGAGCTTGAATTGGTAGACTCCACTTACAATATTTATATTTATTTTTATTTCTTTATTCTTTTGTGACCTGTTCCATAAAAAAGCCATTTGAATTTATATGGAAGGTCGGCCAAAGTGCTAAAAGTGTCTTTATATATATATATATATATATATATATATATATATATATATATATATATGTGTATATATATATATATATGTATGTATATGTATTTATGGGTTTTTTTTATTTGCCTGTTTATTTCTTTATGATTATTTAGGCTGTGACATATATCACTAAGGCACTATTTTGTAATTAATTTTTTCTCAATTTATATTTATATTTATTTTTATTTCTTTATTCTTCTGTGACCATATAAATGTTGGCTCCTCCCACAATTTTTTTCTATGCTTACTATATATATGTATATATTTATATATATGTATATATATGTATATATATATATATGTATATATATGTGAATATGTATGTATGTATGTTTATTTTTGTAACCTATATATTGCCTTGATCTGTCCTTTCACTCCAGTGTTCCTGAGGATGTCATTAGACGAAAGCGCTTGAGCACCCCTTTGTGTTTCTTTTTCCTTCGTGGTTTTATTCATCATAAATACTTTTCACGTGTCACTTTCGTGAAATAATTTTTCATATATATGTATATATATTTTTTTTAATTGGGGTTGTTTAACCTCCTTCGCAACATCTAAGGTCATATGACGGAGGGGACCTACAGCTTTACGTGGGATCCGAACCACGGGTCGCTACATAATCTGGGCGCAGAGGACGGTCTCCCATCCAGCTACTACCCAGACCCAATGTCGCTTAACTTCGCTGATCTCCGGGAAGCGGTGTTACGACATCGGCCACGACGTAGCCCTATATATATATGTATATGTGTATATATATATATATATATATATATAAAATAAATCTTTCTCCGTATATTACTTAAAGAATCAATTGAGGCATAATAAAACCAAAATATTCACCTTAAGAAATTTAAAATCGTAAATTACTGACACCACTGGCCTCTCCATCGGAACATAGGTAGCTTTTTTCTCGACTCCAGTACATTCAAAATAAATTTATGTCTGTTTTCGTAACCAATTCTATCTTGTGATGCTTCTGTTACCCCATTTACAGCATATTCTACTCCCTGGCTGTCACAGGGAAAAGGAATAAGCTGAAGTGGTTCATTTCGAACTTTAAGATCATCATCATTTGTCAAATTCTGTAAAATAGGTGGAGGGGTGATGGTTTCGTTGTCCCAGTCGATCATGTTAGGATAATCGTCTGCTTCAAAGTTCAGTGTTTTTGGCAGCTCAAAATTTCTCGCATTGGTGCTCCTAGTTCTTGCTCGAATGATGTGCTAAAGAGCCAGCTCTCTGACCTCTCTTCTTGTGTCTGTTATCATTGAGAGTAAGATATTCTCTGGGTGGGCAAAATAGGCGTTATTTCTGAGGACACGCTCCATAATCATCTGATGCTTTTTATCTAACCCTTTAAGCAAGTGCATGATATACCAAAAATTAGATGCTCCCTCATTTGCCTTTGGATGAGACTTTATCCAAAACCAGCCTGGAGCGTAAACCAGCATTATAATTTTTACTAGGTCTTGGATGTTTTTGTCTGGATTCCGTGTAGAGACATATAAGCGCAGGATCCTGTTTGCTCGTGTTAGCCATCTTGCATGATGGAGGGCACCTGGGGATCTGGTGGCTAATGCTTGTGAGATGCGTCCAGATTGTATGCTAATGCACATTTCATTCATATATTTTTGGTCACTGCTGAAACTTTTTACAATATCGGCCGAAATTTCTTTAATGTTGCCCTCTACAGGGGTATAATCAACTATATCCAGTTTGGTCAAATCCTCTCGGAGTTTATTTCCAAGAGAACCTTTGAAGGTGTTTGGTCCCGAAGTTTTTCCATCAATTGCTTCAAATACGTGCCTGAAGGGCAGTTCGTTTGCATGCAAAAGGCAAATCAGCCATTGTACCGGCCTGTCCAGATATAATTCAATCAATTTTAGCACTCCGCCAATCCTGCCAGTGTTCACTGGGGTGCCATCGCATAGCAAAGCTTTGAGGGATTCTTTGCTATTAGAATCAACTATAAAAGTTATTATTTCATCTGCAATACAACAAGCAGTTCCGTTATCTGGAGCTATATGATCCATGTAAACATCACCAGGTTCTTTGACTATTACATAATGTTCTTCGTACTCCATTCCCTTCTTTGTCTTAGTTTGATCTTTTCTACCATCAAATCCGATGCCTTCAATCTGTGTGTTCTCTGATTTCACTTTGATTATGTTCTTTTTACCCACACGTATTCTTTCTCTCTCCACTTTTTTCCTATCCAACATATTGGTTTCGTCTCATATTCCCATATCCTTCAAAGCTGCATTTACTATAGCTGCAGTAGCTCTGTAACTTACAAGGTATCTATCTGCTGTTATTGTTAAGTTATCATAAATAATTCTGTTCTGATGGTTTTCTCTCAGCTCAAAATTCGGAACAAAGTCAATATCGTCGCTGTCATCATCAATTTCCATGCTCTCATCTTCCATAATATGTAAAGGGTCCAGTTTGGTGGTTGAGGCGACATTCATATCTAGGCTTATCTTGGCTCTTCTTTCTAATCCTTTAACTCTATCGTGAGTCCTTTTTCTTGCTGAAGTCGTTACTCTGTCGATTGGTCCTAGCTGGTTTTTTCTTTGTTTCTGCCCCACAAAAGACTCCCACTCAATCATTGGAACTCTAATATCACATCTGCAATCCGTTCGACTGATTTTTTTATCGTAACAAGTACAAGTGCAAATATCAAACATTTCATCGAATGTCTCTACCTTCTGCTGAAAACTGTTGTTTCTTTGTTTTAATGGTACTTTATTTAGCTTTGCTGCAGATTCTATCAATCGTTCAACTTTTATAGCTATTCCTTCAAATCCTATATGTGGAAAGGAAAACTTCTCCCAAATGGCTTCCACATCTTTAGTGACAATTCTGTAACATTCTTTTGCTGTTCTAGAACCTTTCGAAATCAGTTCTTCTCGTTTTCTTAACAATAAATAATGCCTAAATACGTCAGCCTTTGAAGGTGGAAATTCTGCAGGGTGACCAAATGTTGAATTGTGCGTTTTGCTTCTTGCCGCCATGATTTCACTTATTTAGGCCTAGTAGCATTAATAACAAGAAACTAATTGTTAACTTCTAGCAATTGAATCATTCAATCTGAATTTAATATAACTCATTTGGAATTAAATCATAACTCATTCAATCATAAACAATCTGAAATTAAACAAAAAAACGTGACTAATTTATATAATTCATCTAATCTATCTAAATTATAAATTAATCTATGTAATCTATTCAATCTATCTAAAACTCTATCTAAATAATCTATCCAAATTAATCTAATCTACTTAATAAGACTTAATATAATGCATGATTGTCACATTTGGGGTTTATATCTGTGGAGAGAGTAAAATGGGGGGCATGCTATGGAAGTGGTAAAGGGGGTCGCATATACTCATTTTTTTTTACAAGATGTTGAGATGATCATTTCCAACTACGTGCATACTGTGGAATTGGAGAAACTCGATTTTTTATATGTTTCGACCCCCACCCCCTAATTATTATATACACGGTGAACCAAAAGTAGGTGGACAGTAGGTTGAATACGGTTTGTGTTATATTATATTATAACTATGGTGTTCATTATAACTATGGTGTTTGTGTTTTATTATATTAAATATTATAACTAAATTTATTTAAATTTTATTTTGTATTATAGTATACAAAAAAATTAAATATGTATTCTCAAAATAAACGTTATCATTTACTGTCCACCTACATTTGGTTCACCCTATATATATGGTCACTGCTGAAACTTTTTACAATATCGGCCGAAACTTCTTTAATGTTGCCCGTGGAATGAACTTAAGAACACAGGAATTGCTGGGAAGATGGATATTTAATTTCTTGACGCAAATAACACAAAGAGTGGTGGTAAATGGAGTCAAAATCGGAAGTCTCGGAAGTAGAGAGCTCTGTCCCACAAGGGACGGTACGAGTTCCCTTGCTGTTCATAATAATGATTGCAGATATCAATGACAATATTCTATCATGTTTCGCAGTTGACACAAAGATATGCAAGGAAATATTGAACGAAGGTGACATAGAAAGTTTACAAAACGATAATGAAACACTATTCCAGTGGGCAGAAGACAACAATATGAAGTTCAACCAGGAAAACTTCCAACTTCTAAGATATGGTAATAACAAGGAGCTACAGAAAAAAGGGTGCAAAACTCTGCGAGTCAAACAGATAACACCAAATCCACAAATCAGGGATCTTGGAGTAATAATGTCGTCGGATGCAGAATTCAGAGAGCACTATAACATCAAAATTACAACGGCTAGAAAAATAATGGGAATCATCTGGAGGAGCTTCCGCAGCAGAAAAGCAAACATCATACATCATGCTCAAATTACGGAAGAGTCTAGTCCTACCAATAATTGAGTATTGCTCAGTACTCACAAGCCCATACAGAAAATGAGACATTGCGAACATTGAAGCTATACAAAGGACTTTTACATCTAAGATAGAGGAAACGGAAGGTGAAGACTACTGGTCTCAACTACATTCACTGAAACTCTACTCTCTCGAAAGAAGACGCGAGCGGTAGACAGTAATATATATATTGGAAAATACTTGAGGACTCTGTCCCTAGCCTTAGAAATGAAATAGAAACAAACTGGAATGAGAGAAGAGGCAGATTTGTACGGTCCCAGCTGCAGTGAGACAAGAGGCCATGAAAACGAGGATGGAAAATACCCTCGGAATACGAGGTCCAAAGCTTTTCACTGTCCTACCAAAAGAAGTGAGGAATCTCCAGCACACCGACCTGAAGAACTTCAAGAACCAGCTGGACAGATTCTTGTGCAAAGTCCCTGACCAGCCATGCGTGGCTGGCTACGAGGGCAGGAAGAGATCAGATAGCAATTCCCTCCTTCACCAAATCCCGCAAATGAGGCAGGATGCTGCAGAGGGGTCGACCATAGGTCGATCCTGAACCGTCGTTCGAACTCGCCTAAAGTATGGACCTAAAGTAAATATATAATATATATATATTTAGGCCGGGTCAAAATTTTTTTATTTCTTACGTACATAGTGTGAGGCGGTTCAATCAATCATAGTAACACCCTGGTAAAATATTTTTGAATTCTGAGGACCCCTACCCCCCCTACCGGTTTCAGTTTTTTCAGAAAATTAGTAAAATTCGAGATAATTTGCGATTTACTTCGAAATTTTTTTATTATTACAAAAGTTCGCTTATAAAACACTTATATTTATTTTTTAATGAAAACAAATTTAAAAAATACAAAAATTCATGAAAAAAAATTTAATACATACATTTTTAGCTATTATTGGTAGAAATTTAGAAATTAAGAGACAGAAATTCAATAAAATTTTTGACCTAAAACTAAAGTTTTTTTTTATTCCTTCCATTGACCTTTCCACTCAAAAGTAGGCATTTCTTTTCGAGACTCTAAAGTATTTAAAATAAATTTATGCCGATTAATATAACCAATTCTTTCCTGGCTAGATTTAGTTACTAAGTTCACACCCCGTTTAACGCTTTGGCTGTGACATGCCAAATTGCTTTTATATCTTGAACAACTACGTTATAGCAATCATTTTGCTTTAGATTCTTCCTCTCTAACAATAAAATGGAAGTGCCTTACAACATCAGCTTTTGATGGCATCATGGCAGATGAAAATTTTGCTGGATATCGGAATGCTGCATTGTGGCTTCTTTTTCTAGTAGCCATAATTTAATTTGATAAGATTTTAACTATATTTTATTTATTACTGATATTTTAAAATTAAATAACATATTTTAATACAAACTTTTAACATTCTAGGTACCTAAATAGGAATCTGGAAAGAAAAAACAAAAATAATGTAATATTAGGTCTTATATCCGGTGCTATGAGTCAGCACCGGATTTAAGACCGTACCCACTACTCCCCGATCTCAAAAAAAGTTGGTGAATGGTCTATTCTATGTAATTCGTGCCGGGGAACCTGATTTTGGCGATCCGAAAGCAAAAAAAAATTAATATTTAGGGTCGATTTTTATGATTTTCGATTTTTGGCCTATTTCCCATACAAATTCATATGGAAAAAAGTGAGTATCGGTAGGGGGGAGGTGTAGCGAAGGTCCCGAGCCTTAATTTTTTGTGTAGATACTACTATTACAAAATGATCAACCTCACAATATGTACCTAAGCAAAATCTTGACCTTGACCCCTTTTCGACCCGGCCTAAATATATATATCAGGTCATCCCATAAGTAATGTCGTTTTTTACGATAGATTAAGTTTAAACTAGTCCTACTCGGTTTAAGCATAAATTTTCCGAAGATTATATCTAAGAGGAGATCTATCGTGTTTCGCTACATACTTCACAGACCTTGACCAGTGAAGACGTGTGTTTTGCTTTATGTGAACCCCTCATAAACATGGCGGTATCAGAAGAGTATATCAGGCATATAATGCTTTACAAGTTCAAAACAGGGAATAGTGCTACTGAACCAGCGACACCACAGCCAAAACCAAATCTTCACCCTCGGAAGGTGTTGCTTAGTGTTTGGTGGGATAAAGGTGGTGTAATACACTTTGAAACCTTACCACACAACCAAACAATCACCGCTCAAGTCTACTGTCAACAACTGGATCGATTGAACACTGCACTAAAAGAAAAGAGACCTTCTTTGGTTAATCGGAAAGGAATCGTGTTCCACTACGACAACGTACGTCCTCATACCGCTCGGATCACTTCTGCAAAAATTGAGGAGCTTCGGTGGGAAAAACTTCCACATCCTCCATATTCTCCAGCCTTGCGCCTTCAGATTATCATCTCTTCAGGAGTCTGCAAAACTATCTTGACGAGAAACAATATTCTTCTTTAGATGACCTGCACACCAATCTTTGTACGTTTTTTGCCTCAAAACCGCCTGAATTTTATAAACATGGCATTGAAAAGCTTGTAGGACGTTGGCAGAGTGTCATTGATTCCGATGGAAAATATATACTAGATTAAAAAGTTTCAGTTGAGTTTTTTTTTGTCCTTCAAATTCTGATCTAAAAAACGACATTACGTATGGGATGACCTGATATATATATATATACACACAGGGGTTGGACAAAATAATATGAACACCTTGATAAATGGCGGTGGGAATCGGCTTCTGACCTGCTGCTCCAACTGACACCACAGATGCTCGATAATGTTAAGATCCGGGGATTGTGGAGGCCAATCCAAGCGTTCTACTTCACTAACATGCTCTTCAAACCAGTTTTTAACGACCCAGCGGTGTGGATTGGTGCATTATCATCCTGGAAGACGGCGCCGCCATTGGGAAACAGCGTTTGGACCATGGGATGGACCTGGTCAGCCAATATTGACAGATAGACCTGGGCGTTAACTCTAACATGCAGTACTACAGCTGGGCCAAGAGTATTCCACGATATTGCTGCCCAAACCATCACAGATCCGCCTCCATGCTTAACGGTTGGGGTCAGGCAGTCGGGGTCATAAGCATCTTTAGGCTGTCTCCAGACGTAAACTCGACCGGAACATGGAAATAGCTTAAAGGAGGATTCGTCGGAGTAGACTACATTCTTCCACCGGTCCATTGACCAATTCTTATGGTCATTACACCATTTTCTGCGCCGCTCAATGTTAATGTGCGAAAGGAAGGGTTTAGCAATTGCAGCCCTCCCATGGTGTCCAGCTCCATGGAGCTCGCGACGTACAGTTCTGGTCGATACCGGGCTTGCAAGATGCTGGTTAAGCTCTGCAGTCACTTTTGGAGCTGTGGTCTTATGGTTCTTTGTCACGATGCGCTTTAGCACCCAGCGGTCTCGATCACACAGCTTCTTCTTGCGTCCACTATTGCATTTGTCGGTGCTTGTCTTTCCATGGTTTTGGTATGCAGACATGACCATAGAGACAGTTCCTCTGGATACATTGAACATCTGAGCGGTTTTCGTCACCGATGCACCAGCCACCCGCGCTCCGACAATTTGCCCCCTCTGGAAGTCTGACAGGTCTTTCATAACTGCTAATTCATAATTCACTCAGATCTGTAAAAACAACGTGAGGGTTACGACTTCTGATCGAGTGAGGACCATGGTGTAGTGGTTATCATATCTGACCGGCAATCGGAAGATCCCGGGTTCGATTCCCGGGTGGTTACCTCATTTTTTCATTTGTTCGTTCTCCCTCCTCATCTTGCGCGGGATGTTCTCCTATACACGCATCGTTCTTTACGTTAATTATACTGCGTGTTCTTTGCAGTTGAAAAAATATTTTATATATATATATATACAGGGTGTCCCATTAGTCCGGCATCATAGGAAAAATAATAAAACAAAAGCTTTTATTTACAGAACGTGCTCAATATGTATTGTTCCGTAGCCCATTCACAAAATTCCATCCGCCGGTCGGGATCATCTTCGCTTAATTTCTGTCGGATTTGAAGTTTATATGGATGCCATTTGTGAGCCTGAAGAATGCGATGGATGCTACTTTTCGACACTCCTGTCTCGGCGGACAATCGCCGAAGAGACTTATTGGGACTTCTGTTAAAATGAGCCAGGATAGCAGTCGCTGTATCATCGTCAGTGGACCTCCTTGAAGGTCCACTGCGTGGTTTATCTTCTATGGATCCTGTTTCCTTAAACTTTGCAACAAGTCTGCTAACACAACTCTGTATTATTGGCTCGCGGTCTGGATGCAGTCTGTTAAATTCAGCAGCGGCCTCTCTTCGACTCCGATTTCCTATGAGTAGAATTATCTGGATTCGTTCTTCCTTGCTCACAGACGGTATGGCCTGTAGAAAGAGAAAAATATGAATTATGGTTTGTAGAAATAGAAAAATATGAATTTCTCCTATGATGCCGGTCTTATGGGACACCCTGTATAATATATATATATATATATATATATATATATATATATATATATATATACATTCAACTGCAAAGAACACGCAGTATAAATAACGTAAAGAACGACGCTTGTATAGGAGATATTCCGCGCAAGACGAGAGAGAGAGAACGGAACAAATGAAAAAATGAGGTAACCACCTGGGAATCGAACCCGGGATCTTCCGATTGCCGGTCAGACGCGATACCATTACACCATGGACCTCACTCTTCCAAATGCCGTAATTCTTCTACATACTCGCAGAAACCAATGCCCCAAGGGGGCACCTCCCGCATGCCGTAACATTATATACATTCAACTGCAAAGAACACGCAGTATAAATAACGTAAAGAACGACGCTTGTATAGGAGATATTCCGCGCAAGACGAGAGAGAGAGAACGGAACAAATGAAAAAATGAGGTAACCACCTGGGAATCGAACCCGGGATCTTCCGATTGCCGGTCAGACGCGATACCATTACACCATGGACCTCACTCTTCCAAATGCCGTAATTCTTCTACATACTCGCAGAAACCAATGCCCCAAGGGGGCACCTCCCGCATGCCGTAACATTATATACCTTGCGCGGAATATCTCCTATACAAGCGTCGTTCTTTACGTTATTTATACTGCGTGTTCTTTGCAGTTGAATGTATATAATGTTACGGCATGCGGGAGGTGCCCCCTTGGGGCATTGGTTTCTGCGAGTATGTAGAAGAATTACGGCATTTGGAAGAGTGAGGTCCATGGTGTAATGGTATCGCGTCTGACCGGCAATCGGAAGATCCCGGGTTCGATTCCCAGGTGGTTACCTCATTTTTTCATTTGTTCCGTTCTCTCTCTCTCGTCTTGCGCGGAATATCTCCTATACAAGCGTCGTTCTTTACGTTATTTATACTGCGTGTTCTTTGCAGTTGAATGTATATAATGTTACGGCATGCGGGAGGTGCCCCCTTGGGGCATAGGTTTCTGCGAGTATGTAGAAGAATTACGGCATTTGGAAGAGTGAGGTCCATGGTGTAATGGTATCGCGTCTGACCGGCAATCGGAAGATCCCGGGTTCGATTCCCAGGTGGTTACCTCATTTTTTCATTTGTTCCGTTCTCTCTCTCTCGTCTTGCGCGGAATATCTCCTATACAAGCGTCGTTCTTTACGATATATTATATATATATATATATATACCCCTCCCCGCGGGCGGTCTTTCTGGGGTGGATCGCCCGCGGGCTCCTGCCTACATGTGGCGAGGGGGGTCAGCCGCGGCTGGGGGCCCTGCCGGGTCCCCGCCCGGTTGCGAAGTGGACTTTTAGCATACCCTGCTATCCTACAGCCCCCTCTTTACCCTCTTCCTTGCCCCCTCTGTTTTTTCTGCTTTCTCTGTTCACTTCGCGCGCCCCGTGGGCTGCCGGGGCTGGTCGCTGGGGGTCTCGCCCCCATGGCCGGGGCCGGACTAAGTTGGCTGGTAGGGTGCCCAGGCCTGGGACCCTGGGGGGCCTTGGTCTTTGCTGCCGGCGGGGGGGAACTCTCGACGCTGCAAGGGCCCCTTTTGAAACGGGGGTACCTGCATGGGACGAGGCACCCACCCCCCGCCGGCGTGCGCTTGGTCCCCTTGGGCCCCGGGTAATCGGTTCCCCGCGGCCCCGGGCGCGAAACTACAATAAAAAATTTCTATGGAAACACTTACAACTCTAATGGACCTCGTTGACGACCCGGCTTGTGCATCTGACCTCCCTCTGACTACCTCTTTGGACCGTGGGTCTGGTAAGGGCAGTCGGCAGCCCTCGCCCACCCCGTCTGCTCTTCTTGCCGACGCCTCCTCTCCCTCTCTTCCCCAGGCTCGTGGCGCCGCTGCCCGACCCCCGCCAGTAGCGGATGGACCTGCAGTAGACCCCCCGACCCCTGGATCCCCCCATATTCCACGTCCCGATAGGGACCCACCTGCTTTTTCGCCCTCAGGTGGGAGGCCCGCGGCCCCGGTCGCCTCCCACTCCGGTCGGGCCTCATCGCCCCCGGCCCCCTCGGCCCCTGGGGGACGTGGGACCCGACGTCGCCGTCCGCCTTTCTCGTCTTCTCGCCCCCTCGAAGTTCCGGTGGTGTTTGGCCAGACGGCTTCACTCGGCCTTAGGACGATGGACAAGTTCCTCGTCCTCCGCCCCTCCTCCTCCAAGCCCCTCCCCACTAACCACGAACGTCTCTTTCGAGCGATCCATGGGAAGACGGGGACGGCGCGTTTTGACCTTCGGCCTCAGAGGGATGGCTCCATTTTGATAAGGTCGCGTTCCTCTGCCGAAACCACCTCTCTGCTCGCTATCCCCGATGTCCTGGGCTGCGGGATCACGGTGACTCCCCACCCCCGCCTCAATCAGTGCCAGGGCACAATTTACGCTGCTCGTCTTCTACCCATCCCGGTGGAAGACCTCCAGATTGACCTCGCCTCCCAGGGTGTTGTGAGGGTGTACCGCTTTCCCGACAGATCGCGGTCCCCAACTGCCCCTTCTCCTCGCCTGCTCCTCACTTTCGACTCACTGGTGCCCCCCGTTTCGGTATTCTGGGGCTTTGGTGAGAGACGAGCGTGCGAATTCTCAGTACGACCATACGTGCCAGATCCTACGCGCTGTTTTCAGTGTAATAGGTTTGGCCACGTGAGCAGCTCCTGCCGTCAGCCGGCCCCGTTGTGTGTCCGCTGCGGCGGCCCTCCCCACCCCTTGCCCTGTACTGCTCCGCCTTCCTGCACCAACTGCCATGGACCACACCCTGCTTCATCCCGCTCTTGCCCGTCCTTCCTCTTTGAAAGGGAGGTTCGGGCCCTCTGTTCATCAGAGTTTCTCAGTGCTCGGGAGGCGCGGGAGCGGTTGCGTGGCGGCGAGGCCCGGCGTGGTGCCTCGTACGCCGAGGCTCTCCGTTCCCGGACCCCGTCCTCACCGGCGGTTCCCAACGCGCCTCCACCCACCGTGTCCGCTACTCCCAGTCCATCCTCTGCCGCCCAGCGGACTCCTACCGCGGCTCCCCGTACTACCAGCGCGTCCCCACGTGCTCCCTCCGCGAACGCCGATGCTTCGTCGGCAACCCCCCCTGCCCCTTCTACGCCCTCTCCACCGGCGCCTTCGGCCACCCCCATTCCGGATCGTGACCCGCCGTCACCCACGCGGGCCGCACGACGGAGGGATAGGGGCCGCAAGCGCCGCGCCAGTGGTGACCCCGAAAGGTTCGACGCCATAAGCCTCGCATCACCTTCCTCTCCTAAACACAAACGCCCCCTTCGCCCTACCGCCCCGGTGTCCTCACCGTCCCCACTGCGCAACCGTTATGCACGCTCCCCCCTGGGGTCCCCGTCGGCCCTCGTGGTGGGGCTGAGATACACCCCTCTCCGGCCCGGTCGATGGACCCACTGGAGGGGGAACTCGCCCGCCTGGTCGGCGTGGGGGGACGTGCACGCCCCCGCGTTTGACCCGCCCCATCTCTCTCCTCGACCTGCCAATGCCTCTGGGTGAGGTATTATTTTCCACTCCCCCTCGTAGTCCTGCCTCCCCCACACCTCCGGTGAAGGGAGGGGCATTCTGGATACCTCTCACATCCCCTTCTCTGCATCGCTCTCTCCCGGACGTCCGGGAGACTCCTCCTCTGGAGGACTTGCCGGCGTCTGGTTCCACATCGCCCCCTCGTCGGGGGGACCCTCGCCTTCGCCCTCGTTCGGCGTCCCTCACTGAACTCCGGGGCTTTCCGATTCCCTCTTTAATCTCGGGCCGCCCGATCGGCCCACCCACCCCATAATCATCCTTTACGCTGACCTTCCTACCCCTCCCTATACCTCGCTCCTGCAGTGGAACATCCGCGGGCTCCTGGTAGGCCTCGAGAGTCTCTCCTCTCTCCTGGCCTCCAGGTGTCCGGCGTGTTTCTGCCTTCAGGAGACGATTCTGGGATCCCGTTCCCTCCCTCGAGTGTCCGGTTACTGCGGGCTCCTTCCCCGCCTCTCGATGGGGCGGGGAGGGGGGCGCCGCGGTCTTCGTGCACCGCTCCGTCCCTTTCCGCCCCCTCCCGCTCCGTACAGTCCTGCAAGCTGTGGCCGTGCGCCTTTTCTTGGGGCGCCAGCTCACGGTCTGCTCTCTTTACCTCTCCCTAACGTACGCCCTCCACCCGATTCTCTCCGTGACCTAATTCTCCAGCTTCCCCGCCCTTTTCTGATTCTCGGGGACTTCAACAGTCGGGACCCGGCCTGGGGGGACGTTTGCTCCACCTTTCTCTCCGGGACCCTTCTCTCCCTTATGGACGAGCTCGAGTTCACCTTTCTGAACGATGGCTCCCCAACCTGCCTTCACTCGGCCCATGACAGTTTCACCTGTATCGACCTTTCCCTGGTTTCCCTCGAAATCGTGACGGAGTTCACCTGGGAGGTCCTGCAGGATTCTTCCGGCAGTGACCATTTCCCAGTGTGTCTTACCCCGACCCGTCTCCTCCCCCCCACCTCTGTCCGCCCGCGCTGGCTGTTCGCCCGAGCAGACTGGGCCTCCTACGCGAGGGGCACGGCGATCTCGCCATCAATTCCTGCCTTTCCCTCCGTCAATGAGGCCTCGCCTTCCTCGAGAGTAGATCCTCTCGGCTGCCGCCAGTTGCATCCCCCGTACCTCTGCTCCCCAGACCGCGAAGCGTCCCATGGTGGACCCCAGAGTGCTCCCATGCCGTTCAGGAGCGGCGCCGTGCCGGCCGCCGCTTCTACCGGACCCGCCAGCTGGAGCACAAGATAGAATTTCAGCGCCTGAAGGCAGTGGCCCGTCGGGTCCTGAAACTGGCCCGGCGTACCTCCTGGCGGAGTTACGTGTCCGGGATCTCCTCCTCGACTGCCCCCTTGACTGTTTGGCGCAAGGTGCGTAGCTTTGAGGGGACCCGTGTCCCCCCTCGACCCCCGGTGCTTCTGGTCGGGGACGACGAGTTCGTGTCCGATCCGGAGGCCGTCGCGAACGCACTCGCGGCGCACTTTGCAGCCATCTCCGGTTCCGATTCCCCCCACTCCCGCCGCGACCCACCGGAATTTCCACCTCATAGGAATGACCCCTATAATCACCTCTTCCACATGACAGAGCTTCGGGAGGCCCTCCGCCCCCGACGCTCCTCCGCCCCCGGCCCCGATAATATCCCCTATGACCTTTTACGGCATCTCCACCCCTCTGCTGTCAGCTTTCTACTGGACCTCTATAACCGGATTTGGTTGGGGGGTTCATTTCCGGACCGATGGCGTGAGTCCATCGTCGTCCCCATCCCGAAGCCCGATAAAGACCCTTCACTCCCGTCGAACTATCGCCCCATTTCCCTAACATGCTGTGCCTGCAAGGTGATGGAGGCGATGGTCGCCTCGCGGCTGTCCTTTACCTTGGAGGCGAGTGACCAGTACCCTGCTACCCAGGCTGGTTTCCGGCGCTTCCGGTCTACCACCGACCCCCTCCTCCTTAGCCATGACGTGCAGGAGGCTTTCTCCCGGCGTCAATTTGTACTCGCCGTCTTTTTCGACCTCCAGAAGGCCTACGATACTACCCGGCGGAGCGCGGTCTTCGACTGCTTACGCTCCCTGGGTTTCGTAGGCTTTCTCCCTTCCTTTATTTATAACTTCTTGTCCGCCCGTTCTTTCCGCGTCCGCATCGGTTCTGCCCTCTCTGACCGCTTTCCGTTGGAGGAGGGTGTCCCTCAGGGTAGTGTCCTTAGCGTCTTGTGTTTCTCACTCGTGATGAACACAGTCGCTACGGTCCTGCCTACATCCGTTCGTAGCTCCCTCTATGCCGATGACCTGGCTATCTATTGCTCTGGCCGCCTCCCGTCTTTGGCTGAACGTCGGCTCCAGCTAGCCATCAATGCGGTGGTTCGCTGGGCGTCCTCGGTTGGCTATGCTTTCTCACCCTCTAAGTCTTCCAGTATGCTTTTCCGTCCTCGGCGCCTCCGTCTGTCGCATACCTTCGCTCTTACCCTTGCCGGCACTCCTCTTCCCCTCGTCCCATCCGTTAGATTCCTGGGTATGACCCTCGACGGATTTTTCGGTTGGGTTCCACACCTTAGGCGGTTGCGGCAAACATCTCGCCGCACCCTCTCCCTTTTGGGTCATCTGTCCCACACGACCTGGGGGGCGGACAGGCGTACTCTGCTGCGCCTGTACGCCTCCCTGGTGCAATCCCGTGTCGACTACGGCTGTGTGGTCTACAGTTCCGCCTCCTCTCCGGCACTCCGTATGCTGGATCCTCTTCTCCACCGTGGCCTTCGCCTGGCGTCGGGTGCCTTCCGCTCGTCCCCTGTCGCTAGTCTTCAGGTGGACTGTGGACACCCCCCCCTGCCCCTTCGCCGGGGCCTTCTCATGGCGAAGTGCTACCTTCGCATCTGCCGCCTCCCGAAGTCCCTACTCTTCTCCGCGATCTCCCAGGCGCTACCCCGGCCTGACACGTGGCATTTCGCTGCCTCTCTGGCCGAGATTTTCTCGTCCCTGGGGATCCCCCCACCCTCTATTCTGCCGTTCTCCTTCGATCTGTCGCCCCCCTGGCGGACCACCCCTATCTGCCGTTGCCAGGCGCTCCGTGGCCTGCGTAAGGAGTCTCTTCCTGCCGTCCTCCGGTCTTTTCTGGCCCATCTTCCCGTCCATTCGGACGACGTTCCCGTCTACACCGACGGCTCGCGCTCCCCTGCAGGTGTCGCGGCCGCCGTCTTCTCTCCGTCATTGTCACCTCCCTCCCGGGGTATCCCCCTGCCGGTTCAGGCCTCCATCTTTTCCGCGGAGCTCTTTGCCCTTCTGGAAGCCCTCCGTCTGGTATCGGGTTGTTCGCGGTCCTCCTGTACCATTTTTTCGGACTCGCTGAGCGCCCTTCAGGCGCTCGAGCGCTATGATTCCCCGGACCCCCTCGTACGCCTTATTCAACAGGAGTACCATGTCCTGCACACCATTCACCGGATCCGGGTCACCTTCTGCTGGGTTCCCGCCCATGTTGGTGTTTCCGGTAATGAGGCGGCGGACCGCTTAGCCCGGTCCGCCGCCTCGCTGCCTCCCCTCCCCCGCCCGCTCCCCTTCTCAGACTATGTGCAGGTCTTTCGTTCCTTTTACGATCGCATGTGGCAACAGTCCTGGGACGATGCCACCGGAAATAAACTCTGGTCCATCCGCCCCCGTCTGTCATATTGGGTGTCCTCTTTCCACCGCTCCAGACACAAAGAGGTCGTCCTTGCGCGGCTTCGCATCGGCCATACGCGCCTCACACGCACGGCTATCTTATGTTCCGGCAGGAGGCTCCTCGTTGCGCCTCCTGCCAGTCGCCCCTCACCGTCTCTCACATCCTTGTGGAATGCCCCACCCTGTTGTCAGTACGTCGTCGCGCTTTTCCGTTCCTTTCTGATTTCCCCCTCCCCGAACGTTTACGCCTTATGCTCGCTGAGAGCCCTCTCTTCTCGCTTGACCGTCTTTTCCTCTTCCTCTCCCAATCTCGCATCCTATCTGAGCTTTAGGTGGCTTCTCACCTGTAGTCCGCTGTTCTCCCTTTTCTAGTGCCTTTTCTCCGTCTCCGTTTCTCTTTCTCGTATTCCGCCTCGCCATGATATCCGCTACCATATAGCGGGAAATGGCGGTAAACGCCCCAATACAAAAAAAAAAAAAAAAAAAAAATATATATATATATATATATATATTAGTGATGTAGTGAATGTCCGCAACCGCATTTATCAGTGCGGTTATTGCGGTTGTTTGAGGATATCTTCTTACTAGGGCAACCAAATGCTATAAATGTTAGTGTAATGGCTATAAATGTCGCCAAATGCTGTTCCTGTCATGCCTCGTGCCTTCACTCAAGGGTGCAAAAAACTCCTTGGATGTCCTCCTTCAAGTGTTCGTAGTGAACAATTATTTATGGAGCAGGGATCATCTGCGATGAAAAAAGGAATAGGCTGAAGGGGGACAAAGCTGAAAAACTTTTATTTTTGGAATAGTCTCCCAGCAATTCAATTTAAATATAAGGATTAAGTTGTATATATATATATATATATATATATATATATATATATTATATATATTATATATATATATATATATATAATCATGCGGGTTGCTTCTACAGAGCTTCAATTTAATATTTAGGAGAAATCCAATGACAAGGAGAAATGTAAATGCCATGAAAAGTCTTCTTTAATGCGCAACGTTTCGAGCAATACGCTCATCTTCAGGCTGTTTAATAACAATGTGAAATTAAAATCAATATTGAATGAAAAACAAGACAGAGAAAATTTTTATAACCTATTCATAAAGGCAAATTTTAAAAGACTGAGAAAAGAGGGTTAAATTCTAAGTTATACAGATTTACATATAAAAATTAAGAAGCTATTTTTAAATACATATAGTAAATGTGAAATTAATACACTGGAAAAATTAACAATAGTACACTGGAATAATGAAACTAACTAACCTTTCACTGCAATTTCCGAGGCTAACTGATTTAAGCAGAGGCAAGACGGGAAAACAAGAGATGGCGAGGGCGATTGGGGAAGGGGGGATTATAAGGAATTGGGGAAGGAGGAGGGATTATAGCAAATTTAGGGGGACGGCTGATGAGTCAACATTTAGAGTAGGGGACATTGTTTTAATGAAAAGCGATTCCAAAATTCTTAGTGAGTTGGGACAAGTATTACAACCAAGAATTTTAAAATTGTCTAAAGTGACATCAGTTTTACATTTTATACTGTGTTCCCGAATACTCGAAACTTCTTTAGTTTTTAAAATTTTACCTGTTCGGCCACTTATTCCCATATGCGAATAAAATCTAGCCCTGAGAGAGCGAACAGTGCTGCCAATGTAATTCCCAAGGAGACACCTAGGGCAGGTAAATAAATATACAACACCGCTACGCAACGAGTCAGGGGTTCGATCCTTCGCTGAGAAAAAGCTACCTAAAGACGTTTTATTAATAAATATGATGCGGAAATCAGTATGATAAAAAAATTTCCTTAACAACTTTGTAAATTTAAGCTTAAATTCCTTATTCAAAGGACCCATTTCAGGTACCAAGAAATATTTTATATCCTTCGGCACTGTAATACATGGAAGTTGAGGGCTATAAACATTATTTAAGAAGGATCTAATTAGTTTGTCTACATATTGAACAGGAAAACTATTATTAGTAAAGTATGATCTTAGATTATTAAATTCATCATTAAGTAAGGTAAAACTAGAGGTCAAATTATATCCTCTGAACAGGAGAGTTTTAATACAAGACATCTTATAGTTGAAATCAGTAAAACTAAAAAAATTCATGCCCAAACCAGTGAAAGTGGGTTTCCTGTAAACTGATGTAGTAATAGAATCACCGTTTTTCGAAATTAAAAGATCTAAAAAGGGGAGGGAGCCATTTTGCTCAGTTTCCATTGTATACGTTATATTGGGGTGCAAAGAATTTAGGAATTTTAATTTCGAAAAACGGTGATTCTATTACTACATCAGTTTACAGGAAACCCACTTTCACTGGTTTGGGCATGAATTTTTTTAGTTTTACTGATTTCAACTATAAGATGTCTTGTATTAAAACTCTCCTGTTCAGAGGATATAATTTGACCTCTAGTTTTACCTTACTTAATGATGAATTTAATAATCTAAGATCATACTTTACTAATAATAGTTTTCCTGTTCAATATGTAGACAAACTAATTAGATCCTTCTTAAATAATGTTTATAGCCCTCAACTTCCATGTATTACAGTGCCGAAGGATATAAAATATTTCTTGGTACCTGAAATGGGTCCTTTGAATAAGGAATTTAAGCTTAAATTTACAAAGTTGTTAAGGAAATTTTTTTATCATACTGATTTCCGCATCATATTTATTAATAAAACGTCTTTAGGTAGCTTTTTCTCAGCGAAGGATCGAACCCCTGACTCGTTGCGTAGCGGTGTTGTATATTTATTTACCTGCCCTAGGTGTCTCCTTGGGAATTACATTGGCAGCACTGTTCGCTCTCTCAGGGCTAGATTTTATTCGCATATGGGAATAAGTGGCCGAACAGGTAAAATTTTAAAAACTAAAGAAGTTTCGAGTATTCGGGAACACAGTATAAAATGTAAAACTGATGTCACTTTAGACAATTTTAAAATTCTTGGTTGTAATACTTGTCCCAACTCACTAAGAATTTTGGAATCGCTTTTCATTAAAACATTGTCCCCTACTCTAAATGTTGACTCATCAGCCGTCCCCCTAAATTTGCTATAATCCCTCCTCCTTCCCCAATTCCTTATAATCCCCCCTTCCCCAATCGCCCTCGCCATCTCTTGTTTTCCCGTCTTGCCTCTACTTAAATCAGTTAGCCTCGGAAATTGCAGTGAAAGGTTAGTTAGTTTCATTATTCCAGTGTACTATTGTTAATTTTTCCAGTGTATTAATTTCACATTTACTATATGTATTTAAAAATAGCTTCTTAATTTTTATATGTAAATCTGTATAACTTAGAATTTAACCCTCTTTTCTCAGTCTTTTAAAATTTGCCTTTATGAATAGGTTATAGAAATTTTCTCTGTCTTGTTTTTCATTCAATATTGATTTTAATTTCACATTGTTATTAAACAGCCTGAAGATGAGTGTATTGCTCGAAACGTTGCGCATTAAAGAAGACTTTTCATGGCATTTACATTTCTCCTTGTCATTGGATTTCTCCTAAATATTATATATATATATATATATATATATATATATATATATTATATTATATTACATTATATTACATACACCACTTTCGAATGGGCGGTGGTTGGGGAAAGTGGTTGGTGGGATGCAAAACGGTTGGGTTCTCGTCCGCATTCTGGAAACACTTTTTACAGTTTAGATTATAGTCATTATATTGTAGACTGTGAAAAGTGTGGCTAAAACGTGATATTTTATTGTGTTGTTTATTCTTAGGTAATATTATGACGTTATAGGGTACATAACCGCAACCGCGCGGAGCTCTATTTGTAAGCTCCGCAACCGCAATTGCAGAGCTATGAAAAATGACAACCGCTACATCACTAATATGTATATATTATGACAAAAACATTTTCTTTCTTAATTATATAACTATTAACTGTAAAGGATAAATGTGTGATAATTATAACTGTGTGTGAAAATATACCTTACCTTACTTTACAACCTTACAAGGGTTCCGCGCGATGGTTTCTCATTTCGCGAAGGTCAAGCTTGTCGCCCCTCCTCTCTATATAGTTATATTTTTCATTGTTTTCAATAATTTCATATTTTTCATCATGAAAAGAAGTTTCTCGGCATTTTCCAGCAACAAACGGTTCCTGTTTTCACAATAAATTTTGCCTGATGCACTAAATAATCTCTCAGAAGTGACTGAGCTGAGAGGAGCACTTAAATACTTGTGTACAAGTTTCTTTAATGATGGATATTCTGATATATGATTGTTCCACCAGGCTAAAGGAACTTTTTCTCTAGGTATTAATGGTAGTGTTACATATTTATCTAGATCTGCTTTATAAATATATTTGTTTTGTTTTTCTTTTGCTTTCTTCTTTCATTTCCTAGTTGTTTTTTATCCTACACTGGTCAACACAGAATTTTTAACTGAAAAAAATATGTGCCTTTACTGAATTCTGATATGGTGATTCCAAAAAATGCATAAAAAAGTTTCTATCGTGTAGATTTTGAGTTACACCCTTCATAAAACTAATTAAATTAGGTAGCACACGATACTTTCCACTTAAGAAGTCCAACTCAACTCTGTCTGACTATTTCATGATCTTTTTATCATTTATCAATTGTACTTTGAAATGTAATCCACTTTGTACGTATTCTAAAGACTTGTTCTATTTTATGAGAAATAAAAACAGTCGTAAGTTTATAGAAAACTGCTCATATCTAAAAAATTGGCCAGTGTCATAACTAAAAACCTAGAACGCGATAGAGAATTTTGAGTATTACCATTTAAATCAGCATGTCCAAATTAACTAAGTGAAAACTCTTTTGTGTCAGTTGAAGACAAAAAGTTGAAAATTGTTGCCTCGTGTTATTTTAACAAAATAAAAACTGTTAATTAATTACCTGTTCACGTGATTGAATTTCGTAAAGTGACACGTCACCTCCTAAAGCGTTTGATCGACCTTTTCAGGGCTTTGAATGTTTGATGGAACGATGCGAGCAAAATGACCACTCCATCAAGTACTTTCTCCACACCCGAGTCGGAGGCGGACCTCAAGTTCTTCCCGACCAAGACTCCGTCCACCTGATTGACCGGTCGACTGGTCTTCCCAAAGTGACTTCCCCTCCACCGAGAGAGGAGAACGACCCCACTCCGAGACCGTAGAATTGGGTGGACCGTGGTGTGCGTCAGTGCCACGGTGTGTTGGATTTTCTGCGCGAACAATTCGCCTCATTTAGTCTTCCAAAAGCGGGTGCAAAACTGTCTCAGGTAAAAGGTTTCGAATCCTTCCATTCCGTTAGTCGTTAGATAAACTTCAGAGCAGCAGCGAATCATGGAACTTTACTCGCCATGAAAGGACGCAGTTCCTTCATTCATTCCTCTTAAAATAACTTCAAAGCCAGATTGGAATCGGTTCCAGATGGTATCAGTGCAAAACAGAGGGGAAAAGACTCCAAATGAAGACTCAACCACGCACTAGAAGTACAAAACTAACGTGATATTTGCGGAGGAGTCACACTACAACTTCCAATTAGTCTCAGATTGTAATGACTTTTCCTTTAAAATGTGATGATAAACTCGTGAAAGGAAATTCTTTTATTTTTGCGAAATAGATTCGGTTTTGACCATTTTTGTGATTGGCTCCGTGGCCGGTCGATTCGCCGACGGCTGTTTCGCCGAACGGACGATTCGCCGAATGGACTGTCATTAATATTTCTATGACAAAATACACACGTTGCCTATCTTAACCTGGACACTCAATTATCAAGGGCGTGCAGTTGATCTATTAGTAAATAGTAAATACTATTCCAGAAACAAACAATGTTATAATTAATAATAGATCAACTGTACGCCCTTGATAATTGGTTAGGTTAAGTCGTGATATTTTCGTTAGTTTTAACGAAAATATTCTGTCAAAATTGGTTAGGGGGAGATAACCTACAAGTACCCAAATTTGTAAAGAATAAAGGGAGCTATTGAGGAATAGGGACCCCAGCCTTCTTTAGTTAGCTTTATAAGGCTAACTAACGAAAATATCATGACCTAATCTAACCAATCGTCAAGGGCGTACAGTTAACCTAACGATTGGTTAGGTTAGGTTAGGTTGTGATATTTTCGTTAGTTAGCCTTATAAGCCTAACTAAAGAAGGCTGGGGTCCCTATTCTTCAATAGCTCCGAATAAAGAGTTATGGAATTTAGATTTGGAGTTCAACTGAATAACCTTGAATAAACTTGATAGACCCCTTCACCCAAGTGGGTTCATGTCTTCCAAATGAAATGTAATATAATATAAAAATAAGTTCATCAAGTGCTAAAACACTCTTGTCTTTTGAATTGAGTGTCCAGGTTAAGATAGGCAACGTGTGTATTTTGTCATAGAAATATTAATGACAGTCCATTCGGCGAATCGTCCGTTCGGCGAAACAGCCGTCGGCGAATCGTCCGTTCGGCGAAACGTCCGTCGGCAAAATGTCTGTCAGTAAAACGTCCGTCGGTGAATCGACCGGGTACCGATTGGCTCTGCTATATTCTTCGTTTGTGCTTAACCAATTCTTTCATCGACCAATTTTTTTATCGTCTTCCTTATTTCGCTTTTATTCACTTAAACCTAAATCTGATAAATAAATCCTAATACGCGTTCTTCCCCCCAAACGACATACTGTTTTCCTAATTATTTTCAAGTATGTTTCAAGAGACTGCTTTCTACTTCCTCCTGCATCATTCCTGTCGCCCGATAAGCGTTTCTGTTGCAGTTGCGCTGGATAGCCTCGAAAATAAGAATTCCTTAGTGCCTGTGACCAAGTTTTTTTGATAAGCTTCCATTGAAAGGTCACATTTGTCTTCCATCATTTCCCTCTATAGGTGAAATGAAGCCTTAAACACTACAGGAAGCTTTACAGTGTCGTTAGATTTGTGTTTTTCGTAGATTTGTTGTAAAAGTAGAAAGTAGTTTACTGGCGAAGAAATAATACTAAAATGTAGATTGAAAAACTAATTTAAAACGTGGGGGTGGTTAGTTTAAGTTGGATAAGTATATCCTCCATCCTTTGATTAACTATTCATTGTTTCCTTAGTTGGTTTTTTTCGACATTTCACTTTCTTTGAAGTTAAAATTTTTGCCAAATTAAAGTATTTAAAATAAATTTTTAGAATGAAAACGCGTTTTTATTCCTTTCCACAACTTTGAAAAAAGTTCAAAATGAGAAACTCTTTTTATGTAGAGAGTTCTTAACGTCTTAAGAAATTATAATTTAATGGAATAACTTTGGCTGTGGATGAATAAAACCATTCTATATTTATCCTTGTATATTTATCCTTTTCAGACTGAGGTCTGAAAATGTTTGCCACTTTCTCATAACGTTGTATTAAAGATTATGATTTGTCCAATCAAGGAACACTTTTCATTTCTTCCAAAAGCTGACAAATCGGAGGAAAGGAAACATTTTTATATCTTAAATCAAAAACTATTTTGTTGAAATATTCAGAGTTCGCACAAACCTGGAAAGTCAGGGAATTGGAAATTTGTCAGGAATAGTCAGGGAATTTGACTATTTGTCATGGAATGTCAGGGAGATAGGTCAATTGCTGAAGTGGGACTTTCTCCCTAGACAGCCTGAAATATTGCTCAGTGTCGTAATAGCAAGCATAGCCACCCTGGGACCTAATCATTACATGATACTTATTTGTGCTCGCCCTAATTATGTTTTCTTTTATTAATAACTATACTGTATTGTGCAGTGTCTCACAAAAAGAACTCCCTTCATACATATTGTATGGATAGGTGTTTCTTTTTTTAAGATGCCCTGTACTATGAGTAGCTTTTCACTTGCTAATTATGTTATCGTTTGTTGCAGGTTTTTTGTCTAGATTTAGAGTTAAATCTTTCGGAAATACATTGGTGTTTACTTTGTTGTTGTTGGTTAGCCGATCAGCCCACCCTGATCGAGCAAGCCGGCGGCACGCAGGTAACCGATCGCTCTCTCCGGAGTGGACCAGAGGTTCAGCGCACTAGTGATGTTGTGTTGTGTTCTATGTTGTGCTAGAGCGGTACAGTCAGTCATAATGTGTTCAATTGTTTGTGGTGTGTCCTGGCACAGGTGGCAGGTGTTGTCTGTGGAATTGTCTAGTCTGTGTTTATATGTCTGTAAGTTGGGGTGATGTCCACAACGGAATCGTGCTAAGTTAACTCGATCCGATGTGCTCAGGCTGATTTCTGACCTGTCAATGGGTGGCGGCTTAGCACTTAGGACCGCATTCGGACCGAGTCGTGTCAGTGCTTTTTGGGTTAGGTGTGTGTGTGTGTGTGTGTGTGTGTGTGTGTGTGTGTGTGTGTGTGTGTGTGTGTGTGTGTGTTTTCTGTACTGTGTGATGTCTGGGGCGTGGTATGGAATGGAGTATTTGGTTATAATGTCTCTCTGGGGTGTTACCTTAATGGTGCGAGGTGTTGATGCATGATTGTACATGTAGTGGCAAGGGTGTTGTGGGTTAGTTGTCGCTGCTGCCATGAATTGTGTTCCCCTCATGTCTAAATGTTCCCTAACTTTCAGTATTTTTGTTTCTGTGTGCAGGTGTTCTATTGGTGTTTGAGTACGTCCTGTAATGATACGAACTGCGTTGTTTTGTGTTGTCTGTAAGGTGTTTATGTGTGTGTTTGAGATAATGGTTGCCGAGCATGGGCTAGCATAGTCCATAACTGAGCGAATATATAGTTTGTATATGAGTGATGATGTTTCCTGCTGGTGTCCAAAGTTTGTGCCTGTTAGTACCCTAAGTGTGTTAAGCCTTGACGTACATTTGTTTTTAATGTCCTGAATGTGGTTTGCAAAAGATAATGTGGTGGTGTATGTGACCCCAAGTATTTTGGTCTCGTGAGTGTGTGGAATGTTGGTGGTGTTTAGTGTTTATCTGGTGTTCTTTTTTGTTGCTTGTTAGCAAGGTGATGGTTGATTTTGTGGGCGCTACTTTGAGTCTATTGTGTGTGAACCAGTCTTGTATACTGTTTATGTATGTTTGTAGGTTATTTGTAGCGGTGTCGATGTTGTGGGTGGATGTTAGAGTGATGTCATCTGCATATGATGATAAGGTAAGCTTGTTATCCATGGGTGTTGGAATGTCATGCATGTATGAGTTGAACAGTGTTGGTGAGAGAACAGAGTCTTGAGGGACCCCGTTCGGAAAAAGCTTGCTTTTGGATGTTTTGCCATTAAATGTGACATGTGAGTATCTTCCTGAAAGGTAGTTGCTCAGCCACCTTTTGGTGTTATTGTGCATGTTTGTGTTGAGTATTTTGTTTATGAGAGGGAAGCGTGGAATAGCATCAAATGCTTTACTAACGTCTATTGTTGCTAATAGTGTACGTTGATCTGGTCATCTTGAGTTGATGCCATCCATGATGTGCTGCATGAGGTTAGTGAGTAATGTCGTGGTTGAGTGGTGAGGTCTGAATCCATGTTGAGTAGGCGATAGTGGTATGTGTGGGTTGGTGATTTGTAAGATTAGTCTTTCTGTTACTTTGGAAGGTGTGCATAGTAAAGTAAATGGGTCTATAGGAAGCTGGTTCTGTTGGATTTTTGTTTGGTTTGAATAGTGTAATAATTTTACCTTGTTTCCATATGTCAGGAATAATACAGTGTTGGTATGAATATGTGTTGATATTTGTGAGAGCTGATATTCCCTGTAGGCCCAAGTGTTTAAGGTGTATGTTAGATACGTTGTCTGGTCCAGTAGCGTTCGAATTCTTAAATGTTTTTGATGATCTTGGTGGTCTGGTCTGTATTGATGGGTGTAATGGTCGTGTCGAGTCTGTAGGTTTTCTTGTGTCTGGCTGTTTGTCTCTCTGTGTGTTTCTGGTTGTTGTCTCTGTTTAAGTGACTTATCTTTGCATAGTGATTAACTAGAATGTTAGCTTGTTGTGTATATGTTGGGATATTATTTTGGCTGCGACAGATAGCCGCGTGTGAGGTGTGAGTGGTTTAGTGTTGTTATGAATTCCCTAAATGTTTCTGTTTGTTTTTCTTTAAGTTTGTTGTTTATTTCTGTGTTGAGCTGTTGTATCTGCTGTTTTATGGCTTGTGTGTGTGGTGTTTGTGTGTTATGTTTGAGGTTGTTACGTTGCCTTATGAGGTGGGCTATTTCTCTTGTGTAATTTGGGTTGTATTTCCTAATGTTGCCTTTGGGTATGTATTTGTTTGTATTATTAATGATCTGATTAAATGTCTTGAGTGTTGTATTGATGTTTATGATGCGTGTGCTGTTTAATGTGGTGAATTGTTCCTCAGTCTGGATTTTGAACTGTTCCTAATCAGCTTTCTTGTAATTTCTGTAAGTGTGCCTAAGTCTGTTGGGGCAGAGTGTAGAATGTGTTGTAATGATGATGGGCAGGTGGTCTGAAGACAGTTGTTTTTCTGTTCTCCAGTGTGTATATGTTGCTAGTGAGGGGGAACAGAACGTTATGTCTGGGGAGGAGTTTGAGTATCGTGCTTGATGTGGTATGTGTGTATGTTCTTCTGTGTTAAGAATGAAGAGGCTGTTTAGTTGTGTGGCTATGTTGGCACCTCTGTTGTTGTTGTTGTGGTTGTGCAGGTACCAACTGGTGTCTTTAGCGTTGAAATCTCCTCTTAAGATGACATTAGTGAGAGAGGCCAGATTGTGTAACTGTGGATTGTAATTGGCTGGCACCTGAGGTGAACTATCTGGTGGGATGTAAATGTTGATGAGTGTGGTGGTGTGTTTTGCGTGTGTTTTAATGTTAACTGCCTGTATTTCTATCGTGTTATCTGCTTGGATTGTGTTTGTAATGTTTTGGGTGGCATCAGTGTAGCTAATGCTTTTACTTATGTAAGTGATGAGTCCACCCCCGCGACCCCCAGTACGATTTGACAGATCGCCGTGAAGTATGGATGGTGGGTGGTGTGTGCGTTTTAGTTTTGTTCCTTGTATAATTGCTATGTGAATGTTGTGTTTGTGTACGAATTCCCCAAGCTGCATGATTTTGTTTGTGAGGCCATCTACGTTGTACTATAATATGTTAATATTATGCTTCTGTATGTGTCTCATGGTCCTGTTGTGTCTGTCTTTGTGTATGGTGACATGTGTAAGCTGTAGTGGGGCCTGGATTAGTCTTAAAGTCGCCGGAGAGTAAGAGTAGTTTAGGGAGCACGTCCGGCACGCAATTGTTCCCCGTAAATGAAAAAATAGCACGCTGGTATAGGTCCGGCCCCGGGAGCCGATCGGCACTCTGACCGTGCCACGCAACAGGCCGTCCGTCGACTGCCAGTCTGGCCAACCGTAGACAGCCGGCTGAAGGGAGATTTGAGGAAGTTTGGCCACCAGCGCGTTGATGTTTCGGTTTGACGTCGCCTCTTCTTCGTGTTGACGTTCCACGTTTTTTCGTTGACGTTGACGCGCTGGAGGATACAGCCACTTCTGAAAGCTTCCTCGTCAGCTGCTAACTTTTGGTTTTAATACTGTGTGTAGATTCAGTTATTACTGTGAATCTATTGAAAGAACATTCTTTGTTATTTTGTGCTTATTCTTCGTCTGCAATTTTGTGTTGCTCTCTTTGTTGGAGTTTCGAAAATGTATTGCTCGCCTGTCTGCTAAATTACTCTAATATGGACTCTCTTTCTTCTCTTTCTTCTTCCTTTAATTTTCACTAGAAATATGTCTAAAATCCAATACAGAAATCATCTTGGGAAGAATTTAGCACCACAAAGTTAAGACTGAAACACGAAATGTAAAGTTTCAACAACATTATCAGGTACTTTCCTTATGCGAACTTTCTTCAGAGTTTCTTCATATACTGTGAATATCTTCAGAGTTTCCTTGTTAATCAATGTGATACTTCTGTTGTTCGTGAAACATGCAATCAAACAAGTTCTCCAACTGTTGTAGTTTCCATATCATAGTTTAACTATGTAGCGTGTTATTTTTTTTTTACTTTGTTAAATATATTGGTGTTTAACTTTTGTTAAATATAATATTGTTGTTTACTTTAACAGCAGGGGCTTTTTTGTATTTTGTATTTATTTTTTTTTAATTTTTGTATTTGTATCTTGTAATTATTAGAGTTAAATCTTTTATAACTTTGATTTTAATAAATAAATAGATAAAGAAAAAAGAATGGTAAAGGAAAATAGCAGAGGCTTGGTAAGATTTTTCTGTTGTTTGTTTGTTCAAGTCAATAAAACATGGTGAAGTATCATAGTATAAGTGCTGAAAAATGTTATCAAGTTGGTAAAGGGGTGGCCTCTGGTGGACTTTCTTTTTCCCATTCTTTTTTTAAATGTAAAATTTTGATGGTTTTAACTGAAGTCGGTCGGTACTGTTGTTCAAACTTTGGACAAAGAATCAAGCGATTTCAGTTGGATTTTTGTCGGGGAAATTTTTCATTTATATTCTGGAATATCGGGAAATTGAGGGGAAGAAATTTGTGGGAACCACGAATATTTATGTAATGATAAAAGCATGATCCTTGAAGAGAATTTTCCTGGCTTGAATTTTAGTCAAAAATGTTATCACATTTCTTTTTCCTCTTTGGAAAAGGTGCGTTCGAAGAGGAGGAGGAGGGCCACGTCGAAAGAGCGCTTCCCGGTTGAGCAGAGAGGTTTAGCGACATTAGCTCTTTAATAGTTGGATGGGTGACCCTCCTCCGCGTTCAGATGATGTGGCGAACCGTAGATGGTTTGGAAACCACGTAAACACGTAGGTCCCCTCCATTATATGACTTTTGCTTTTACGAAGGTTACTCTCAAACAGAAAGGAGGGACTAAGGATGAATGCCCACAAAAATGCCCCCCTCCCTTCCCCCAAATAAAAGAGGAAAAGAGCCAGAATCCAGATCCAAGGTTTTCCATATCCCTGGGCACTGCGTTTGAAAGATTAGAGGTCATAAATGCAAAACTTCACTTTCTTACGTGGAGGTCGAAATGTGACAATAAAACCCACACTAATAGTCGGAGTTCATTTCCACAACAGTTTGTGCTCACTGGCATCCTCTTCGGGTAGATACAGAAAAAATGAATGAACAAAAGTGAGTAAGAAAACAATCCGGGAAAGGTAAGGAACATTCTAGAAGGGCAGAGACCATTAAGAAATTCATACCTAGGTTAGATCCCGTTCACCCGACACCGGAAGGGATTTTTTGACCAAGAATCTCATTAAAGGGTCCAGCTTATAAGTATCTTCGCACAAATTAAAATTATCTTCTTCTTCTATATATATACAGATTCTATTATTTTTCTTTTGACAATTATTATTACATTTATAAAGTAACTTACTTGATTCCCAATTTATGGCATGATTATTTTGGCTGACGTGATGAAAAATTGCATTATTAGTGTTACAACATCTGAAGGCATATTTATGTTCTTTAATACGAGTTTCAATATTTCTTCTAGTTTCTCGTACATATACTAAATCACAACTTTTACAGGGAATGCTGTAGACACCCGCTTTCTCCTGTTTTGCAAAGCTATTCATAACCAATTTACTTTTTACAGTAGACGAATATTTGAACGTCAAATCAAACCTAAAATCTTTCGTCAAAGGTTTTACACTTTCTAAGCCGGAAATGTAAAGCAAACTCAAATATTGTTTTTGGTTAACTAAAGGTTCCCGAGTGGCATAAAAAGATTTCCTGGCTTTAAAATATGTCTTTCTGATAAACCACTCGGGATATTTTAAATCCTTAAAAATGTTCCAAATCTTTGAATTTTCTGAGTCCAGCAAATGTGGGCTACAAATCCTGAGTGCTTTCAGAAACATGGAAGAAATAATTGAGCTTTTAACACCATCATCATGATATGAAAAATAATGAATATACAAATTGCAGTGAGTAGGTTTTCCGTAGACCGTGAAATTGAGCTTTCCGCTTTCGTTAATGACCAAAACATCTAGAAAAGGTAATTGTTTGTCGTTTTCCCATTCATATTTAAATTTAATAGAGAGAACAAGATTATTTAATGACTGAAAGAAATTATCAAAGTTGTTCCAGTTGTCAGACCAAAATGAGAAAGTATCAGCTACATAACGAAACCAAATTAAATTACTGGAACATATTGTTTGTAACAATTCCGACTCATCATATTCTATGTATAATGTACTCAGTATTGGGGATAAAGGGGACCCCATTCCCATACCAAAATGTAAATAAAATTCCTCACCGAAGGTAAAGGCATTATTGGTGACACAGAGTTTTAAGGATTTAAAATATCCCGAGTGGTTTATCAGAAAGACGTATTTTAAAGCCAGGAAATCTTTTTATGCCACTCGGGAACCTTTAGTTAACCAAAAACAATATTTGAGTTTGCCTTACATTTCCGGCTTAGAAAGTGTAAAACCTTTGACGAAAGATTTTAGGTTTGATTTGGCGTTCAAATATTCGTCTACTGTAAAAAGTAAATTGGTTATGAATAACTTTGCGAAACAGGAGAAAGCGGTGTCTACAGCATTCCCTGTAAAAATTGTGATTTAGTATATGTACGAGAAACTGAAAGAAATATTGAAATTCGTATTAAAGAACATAAATATGCCTTCAGATGTTGTAACACTTACTGTAATAATACAATATTTTATCACGCCAGCCAAAACCATGCCATAGATTGGTAATCAAGTAAGTTACTTTATAAATGTAATAATTGTCAAAAGAAAAATAATAGAATCTGTGTATATATAGAGCAAGTAGATAATTTTAATTTGTGCGAAGATACTTATAAGCTGGACCCTTTAATGAGATTCTTGGTCAAAAAATCCCTTCCGGTGTCGGGTGAACGGGATCTAACCTAGGTGTGAATTTCTTAATGGTCTCTGCTGTTCTAGAATGTTCCTCACCTTTCCTCGATTTTCTTACTCACTTTTGTTCATTCGTTTTTCTGTATCCACCCGAAGAGGATGCCAGTGGGCATCGAAACTGTTGTGGAAATAAACTCCGTCTATTAGTGTGGATTTTATTGTCACATTAGAGGTCATATACAGGGGAAAAGATAACTGAGGAAAGTTGTTCCAGGGTTCACTGGTTGAGTAGATGAAAGATTTAAAATATCAATTAACCCCTGTGTAAGTGAGCTGGATAGAAAAGGAATGAAAATGTGTTGAAAGTGCATGAAGAATGCTTGCTCTCCTTAAAGAAGGCATGCAGTTAGAGAGTTCAGAAGATCAGTATCCGTTATAGTAACGATTGTAAACTAATGTAAAGAGAGATAAAAGCAACATTCTGGCGAAGAGCGTAAGGATTGAAGACAGTCAGTAAGAGGGGGGAATTGAGAAAAAGAGCCTTTGATTCCATCGGGTCAAGTAGAGCCGTGTGGGTTGAACCACCGCACACATCAGAAGCGTACGCCATACAGGGGCGGACAAGACTCTTCTGAAGAGAGAGCAACTAAGTTTGGATGAAGAAACTGTGGAGCCAGTACAGCATACTTAACCTCTTTAAAGTTATTTTAGAGAGGAAGAGTATATGTGATCTTTCCAGGAAAGATTACAACATAGTAGAAAGGTCAGAGGTCGGGTGCAACCATACCCCTCTCACGGGAATCATGGAGTGACTGTGGAGAAGTGAAGGGTGGACTCGTCAGCAAAGGAATGGATTGGAAAGGAGTGACTGTGGAGAAGTGAAGGGTGGACTCGTCAGCAAAGGAATGGATTGGAAAGGAAGTGCGACTTAAAAGGTCATTAATAAATAAAAGGAAGAGTGGGTGTCAGGGAAGACCACTGAGGAACACTATTAATAGTTTTTGGAGAAGAACAGTGGTCATCTACAGCCGCAGCTATAGATCGGCCAGAGGAAATCAGAGATGAAGGCACAGATAGAAGTATAAAAACCGAAGGAGGGTAGTTTAAAAATAATGGATTTGTGCCAGACTATCAAAAGCTTTTGATATGTTTTGCGCAATAGCAAATGTTTCACCGAAATCCCGATAAGAGGATGACCAAGAGTCAGAGAGAGATGCAAGAAGATCGCCAGTAGAGCGTCCTTTGCGGAATCCATACTGTCGATCTGAAAGAAGATTGTGAGAAGAGAGGTGTTTAAGAATCTTCCTATTAAGGATAGATTCAAAAACTTTAGAAAGGCAGGAAATCAAAGCAATTGGACGATAGTTGGAGTGTAGAGAGCGGTCAGGCTTTTTGGGAAAGGATGAATGAAAACGAGCTTCCAGCAGAAAGGAAAAGTACCAGATGAAAAACAAAGACGAGAGTGTTTGCCTGGGCACGGTGTCAGCACAGACGGACAGTTCTTGAGTACAACAGGAGGAACACCACCAGGATCGTACGCCTTCCTGGAGTTGAGCCCAGATCGGGCAGAAAAAATATTTGGAAGAGATTCTAATATCAGACATAATAAAGTCAGAGGGAGGAGGAGATGGAGGAACAGCAGCACCGGAATCGTCCAAGGTTGAGTTGGAAGTGAAAGTTTGAGCGAAGACTTCAGCTTTGTCAGAAAAAGTGACGGCAGCTGAGCCGTTGGAATGGAAAAGAGAAGGGAAAGATGAAGTAAAGTTGTTGAGATTCTTAGCTAGATGCCAGAAAGAGCGACAAGAATTAGAATTCGATAAGTTCTCACATTTTTGTCAAATGAAGGAATTTTTGGCGACTTGAAGAACAGATTTTGCACGTTTCGGGGCAAAAATATAAGCCGAGTGAGAATCAGGAGTTTGGTGGCGATGGTACCTTCTGAAAGCCGCCGCCTCTCTGTTGCGGATAGCATTAGAACAAGTAAAGTTAACCCAAGGTTTTTTTTGCATTAGTAGTCAGAGTAGAATATGGAATGTACGCCTCTATTCCCAAGAGAATCACCACCTTCATGGGCTCATCATACTCGGAAGGGCCCCGACCACGGAAGCAGTAATCATTTCGTGGGAAGTACTCCAAAGGGCCTCCTAATTAGTGGCATAAAGACTCTTCCTCTTGGGATGATGCACAGGCTGAACTAGAGCCGATAGGACAGGAAACAAATATAAGATTGTGGTCAGAGGAGCCCAACGGAGAAAAAAGTTTGACATAGGAGGAGGAGTGCTGAGAAATAAGTCAAGAATGTTGGGCCTATCTCAAAGGCGGTCGGGATACGAGTGAGGTGCTGTACAATCTGCTCTAGGTCATTCAGGATAGAGAATTTGTAAGCTAGTTCAACGAGGATGTTAGTAAAATGGGTGGAAAGGCAAAGGTGGTGGTGAACATCGAAATCTAAAATGGAAATTTTTGCGAAAGGAGAGTGGGATAGAATGTATTCCACTTTGGAATTGAGATAGTCAGAGAGTTTTGGGTAGTCGGTGAATTAGTTTGAGTTTGCATGCAAGCCGTAGCCAGAGGGTGGAGAATTCGGAAGTTTCAAATTAGAGAATACGAGAGCTAGTTAGATTGTTGCGTACATATACGCAGCATCCACTTTTGGAATGAAATTGAGTAGAGAGAACGTAGGAGAAAGAATAGAAGTTGCTGTCAGTCATCCCAGTCATCAGTGTAAGATGCATGTATGTGTAGTGAAGTAAAGGGAGAAAATGTTTGAGAGCATGCTGGACTGCTCACAGGGTAGATGACACGGAAAAAGTTTATCTGAGGAAGACAGTGACAGGAAAAACGGAGTTCCAGCACTCCCTGTCTCCTGCCTGATGTCTACCCCTGAAGTACTTCCCTGGTGGACTAGCATCTACAAGCTCTGATTTCGTGATTTGGTTTCGATTTGACTGTGACGAACCTATAAATGACCCAGATCATGTGTTTCACTTCTTCTATGACACCTTATTCCATATTTTTAATATTTGCTTTCCTTTAAGGAGAAAAACAGTTTCGCCCAAAAGTGTTGCAAATCCATGCATCACTTCAATAAAGAACAGAGATAAATTATTGAAATTGCAGAGCAAAATTCCTAAAATACAATATACTCAGTACAGAAACAAATTAACTAAAATAATCAAAATTGCAAAATATAACTATTATAACATTCAATTTTTCAAACATAAAGGAGACATGAAAAACACTTGGATAACCATAAACAGTCTTCTCAGGAAACAAATTAAGAAAAATTCATTAGAGAAATTAAATGTTGTTGATAAAGAAATTACTGATGATGATGCTATTGCACACACTAAAATTAAATGCACATTTTACTTCAATAGCGGATAAGCTTTGATCACAATTACTAAATAATGATCAATCACCTCTAGAGTATATGCCACCCAGCACACTAAATTCATTTTCTTTTGTTCCTCTTACCTCTACTGAGGTCCGGAATATTATTGGTAAATTAAAAAATACAAAAAACATTCGCAACATCCCTGTACCTATATTGAAACTTGTGAAAGATAAGATATCTAACTTTGGCTAAAATTATCAAAAAGTATTTCCAAAGGAATATTTCCATCAATGTTAAAAACTGGTTGTATAACCCATTTTTAAAGGGGGTGATCCTACACTAGCAACAAATTACATGCCGGTGTGTTCATTATCTGTGTTCAGCAAAGTTTTTGAAAAAATTTTAAAAAGTAGAATACAGCTATATTTAGAATCCTACAATTTATCTCCAAATCAATATGGCTTCCGTAATAGAACAACGGAAATGGCTTTAAAATCTTATGGAAATTGCAAATAGAGCTAAAAAGAACAAAGAAATAATATCAATATTTATGGATTTGAGTAAAGCGTTTGATGTAATTCACCATAATATTCTACTTATATTGTTACGGCTTTATAGGAGCAATCAGTGATTGGTTTAGAAGTTATTTGTCCAATAGGTATCATTTTGTATCAGTAAACAAGTTTTGCTCAACTAAAGTGCTTGTCAAACATGGTGTGCCACGTTCATCTAATATACTGAACTTCATAATGTTTGCAGATAAAACTTTCTTGTAAGGATGTTAATTCCGCTAAGAATATATTTAAGTCAGAATTCATCAGTGTAATGAAATGGTTGACAAACTTCCTAAATACCAGTAAAACAAATTTCATGATTTTTACTAATAAAAGAAATGTTATCTTAATGTTAATGAAATCGCTGTGTGTTTTTTTAACAAAATTTCTTAGCGTAATGCTAGATAAGAATTTGCAATTGAGTGATCATGTGAATTATATCTCGAAAAAGATATCAAAGCGTTGCTATAATGTTTGAACTTAGTCAATGAAACTTGTTTAGGGACTACATTTCTATCATACTCTTGTTCTTCCTTATATAACGTACTGCACCTTTGGTTGGGGAAACTCCGCTAACAACTCATTAAATGGTATCTGTCACCCAAAAACGTGCAATAAGGTAATGATATAACCAAACTGGCACATTTTATTTACAAGTGTAAAAACAATCATTAATTTACAATGGGTTAATAGATATTTAGTAACTCCAAGAAATCCACTCGTATCAGACCAGAAATAGATCAAAGCTTGTTATACCTCACTTTAGATTGTCTTCATCTCAAAAACTATTCATTTTCATCGGATTGAAACTATGGAATGACTTAAAATATCGAAAAATATTGCGAATGTAAATTCGTTTAAATAGTTGAAATACCGGTTAATAATGGCATACTAACAAAAATCTAGGATTAATGTCCATTACTATTGTTTACTAATTTCTCGTGTGTAATCTAGTATTAAAAATACATTCGAGATTTTCAGTTCATGTCGAGTATTGGCTTCTTTGCATGGTATAGTTCCTTCAATGGTGACCTTGTATTTGTCATGTCAGTAGTGATAATTTAAGATTAATACACGTTTTAACTTATTTATTAATTAACAACTAGCTGTTTATTTTTAATAAGAGCCCAGTAAAGTTCAAAGCTTAAGGGCTAAATCAAATAGTAGTAGAGCTTCACAATTATTCATGCCATTGTAAATTGAAACCAATGTATTTATCTTAATAAAGGTTATTCAATTAAAAAAAAAAATTAAGTACTGAACAAGTACAAATTACATCGAGGGCCATAAACCGGTACAGCGCTCAGGCCAACTAATCAAACCCATTTGCTAACTCTATTATTATTCCTATCATTATCTGGGTTGGAAGCTTGGAACATCCGACCTCAGTGAAATATAAGAACGTTTTTGTTACGTGGATCTCTGAAGACAGACTCATTTGGCTTTGCCAGAATGTGCTTCAAACCCAAATTTCAAACAGTTTTGCGTACGAGGCGCTGCTATATACCCTACGTTTTTGTGCCATCTTTGTAGAGCCAATGGTCGAAAGTGGAAAGAAATTGCAATTACTAGTTTTAAATAACTAGACTGACTTTTCAGCTTTCATTAGAGCAAAGATGGAGGACCCGACTTTTTTTTTTTTTTTTAAGTATTCACCATTGCATGACTTCCAGAACGCTTTAAAATTTATTATGGTAACAAGTTCGAAATTTGGTTATTACCTCCAGACACAAATGAGCATGTAATTTCCTTTTCGCTTGCTCGTGGAACTTGGCTTGCAAAGTTTACACCCCCGGGATTCAAACAAGATCTCCTAAATAGAAGCTATGTATAGTGACAAAAACAATGATTGTTAAGTTGGTAAGTCCGTTTATTCTTATTTCATATTCTCATCCACAGGTTTTTCACGTTGATCCAAGTTAGGTGAACTTAGTAATATTTCTACGTTTCTCTCATTTGATCCCTTTACTACATTCTGAACCCTATCACGGGTGTTTTTCTCTAAACCAAAAAGTATGTACATTCGTTATTCAAAACTAATTTTGGTAATTAAGTCACAAATGATGCATTTTCGGTTCCTTGCCCGACAACTAAATGACGCCTATATACATTGTAAAATTTATTTTTTCCCCCGATGGGACTTCAAAGTCCAGTCAGTCCAGAAATGCTTAAATATGAATATCACTTTATGCATCATTACTTGGGGACTGGATGGGAATGAGTGGCGAAGTAACCACAACCTGCTGTCCTCTCATTTGAAGATTTTTCAATTTAGCTAAGGGTTAAATTAAAAAGTCTTGCACCAAAAGTGACACGAGGATATGGGGAAAAAAAAAAGGCAATATTAGGATGGCTAGATGTAAACGAAGCTGCAATTACCTGCATGTATAATTGTGAAAAATGTACACTATCTTCCTCTTGATTTACAGAATGCAGCCAAATCCAGAGATCAGACCCAGCTCAAGTTCGTAACAGTCTGGTAATTTGCTATATTAACGTATGCTGCTAGGTTTAGTTAATAATGACTCGCAGTGCGACCGAACCGATGGCATTTGGAATTTTACCTAGAACGCAAATTTGTTCGAATGGACTTGCTACTCGTTATCAACCATAAACTCCAGTTAAACTCTTCTCCCCGAGTAGAGGTTTCGGATTGCTCAACCTTCGTAACAAGGAACGCGAATGGGGGGGGGAACTCCACAGCTTTACAAACTGTCTACGAGTCGCTGCTCAACTTCGCTTATCTCACGGGAGGCGGTTTTGGAATACGGTCGCGACGTAACCGTTTTTAAGAGAATCGTAAAGGATGAACGAAATGAAAAAGGTTAAGTGAAACAAGGTTCGACTGTTTTGTTTTTAATTCAGACATTCTGATACATGAAAACCTAAAGGCAATAAATCATCATTCAGATCCCTATCATGAGCCCTCTTTTGTAACAAGACTAGAATTAGCGGAACGAGATGACAGCACAATATGCACTGACAACACAGAGAATCAATTAATCAGCCTTAGGCAGACTGCATGTGTTTAACCAAGTCGATGACGCGATTTGAGTAACCGACTTCATTGTCGTACCAAGAGACGAGTTTAACGAAGGTCTTGCTCAGCTGAATGCCAGCCTTCGCGTCAAAGATTGACGAGTGTGTGTCTCCGGTGAAGTCGCACGAAACAACCTCGTCCTCAGTGTAAGCAAGGATTCCTTTCATGGGGCCATCTGCGGCAGCCTTCAAGGCATGTTTGATGTCGTCGTACGAACATTCCTTACCCAAACGGACGGTCAAATCGACGACGGAAACATCGGGAGTGGGTACGCGGAAAGCCATACCCGTGAGGCGACCATTGAGTTCGGGAATGACCTTTCCGACGGCCTTAGCAGCGCCTGTCGAAGAGGGAATAATGTTCTGGCTGGCGCCTCTGCCGCCCCTCCAATCCTTGTTCGAAGGGCCATCGACGGTCTTCTGTGTGGCAGTCATGGCGTGGATGGTGGTCATAAGGCCTTCGACGATCTCGAAGTTGTCGTGGACGACCTTGGCGAGAGGGGCGAGGCAGTTGGTAGTGCACGAGGCGTTCGACACCACATTCATGTCTGAGGTGTATTTCTCCTCATTCACGCCCATCACGAACATGGGGGCATCGGCCGAAGGGGCGGAGATAACCACCTTCTTGGCTCCACCTTTGAAGTGGGTGGAAGCCTTTTCGATGGTGGTGAAGACACCGGTGGATTCGACGACGTATTCGGCGCCTGCTTTTGCCCATGGAATGTTTTCGGGTTTCATCTCGTTGAAGACTCTTATCTTGTGTCCGTCGACGATAAGGTGAGTGTCGTCGTGAGAGATGTCCCCGTGGTGCTTGCCGTGGGTAGAGTCGTACTTGAACATGTAAACCATGTACTCAATGTTGATGAAGGGATCGTTAATGGCAACAACCTGCGAGAGAGCAAACTGTTATCTACCAGAAATTCGGTTTACTATAATCAGTTATAATTGTCGTCGATATGACGCTGTTAAATGCTTATTTTCGAAACAAATTTAATGCCAAAAACATTATTTTAAGAAAAGATACAGGAATCTTCACATCTTTTTTTCGTAACCACTTGAAACCTTAGCCTCTCTTAGATAGCTATAGCTTGAAGTCTTATTAAACTTTGCTTAAATAAAACAAAATCACGGTTTTAATAAGGCGAAAAATATATACCATACAACAGCTATCGAAAACTTCTTTCTACACAGCTTGAATAAACTGCCTTCCAACTTCAAAATTTAAGTAATTTTTTCCAATGTATGAATACAGGAAGTATTTATTTACGACTAAAGGGATCTACAGCAGCGATTTTATGGAATTCTGACTAGGTTGAGTTCATAACAGTTTCGTAATACTTTAACGTTAGGCTAGGCTGTTTAGGTTGGGTTACTAATTATGGAGTCTCTAAACTAAGTCAGAGTTTTTGAACTTTACCCTACAGTTTTACGTGGAATTCGAGCCACGTGTCACTACACCTACATGAAAGAGACGACCACCTATCTAACTACTAAACAGACCCATCACTCGAAACCGCTGATCAAACGAGAAGCAGTGTTGCGACGTAGCCCACAGGGAAAAATGGAAAAATCTCTAGCGGCAGAATATCGCAAACCTCCTTTTATTAAAAAAATACTTTAGTTTATACAGGCTAAACGACCTACTTCCTATTATGACCTTCAGTTCTTAATTTTGTCTTACCAGACTTCAAATTTTCAGCAATGAATTTTTTCCCCATCAGTTGCTGACTTAGGAATCAAATTCAAGAACCAATAACAATAAATGTTACGTTAATTTTGAGCTTAAGTGAAAATAGGATCTCAATTGTTTCAAATGGTTTCTATAGCTAAAGCTCAATTTCTTGTATACCAAACTAAGCAAAAGCGAATTTTTTTCCTAAATGCAAATTAAGGGAATGCAAAATCCAATCATTAGAAAGCACTTTTCAAATCTAAATTAAGGGAATTTGTGTATACAAGAATGCCTTGGGGGAGTATTGGAGATACGAATGGATAAAGTGCAATCCCTTTACATAAAGAACCAAATGTTTAGGTAAATTTTGTTGAATAAAACTGCTCCATAACATCTAGGAACTAAAATACAGGTCTCCAGCATTTAATACATCCAAACAAGTAGGCAAAACTGAACTTCTGTTCATAACTTGGCAAGATGTGTAAAGTTAAATTTTGCTAGGATAGGGGATAGTAACTGGGGTTTTATGGGCCGTCTCTGAATACTGCATAGTAAATTTTTACCTGCAAATGGCTTGACTTATTCAATAAGTTCAAAGGATCAATTAAGGAAAAAAATTTTTGGGTGGGTATTAGGTTTCTGACGCTGGAACAAAAGAACGTCTATAGGTAACTACTCATTCATAAAATTAAAACTAGTAGAGTAGTTTTATAACAGACTGCAGAAGTCTCAATGAGCCATTAAATCTGTCAGGACCTACTTTAATTTTCAGCACCCTCCAAGAGTAATTATTTTTCCAATAGGTCAACAAAATTTACTGTAGATTAAGGTAAAGAATCTGAATGACCTTCCTTTTCTCCAGTAGCACTAAAGCATTAGTCAGCACAACCAACATTTCCAATTACACAAGCCTAGAAATTATTAAATCAAGAGGACTGTCAATAGGCGGCAAAACTACTTCCTAATGGTCTCCAATAGGCATAGCGATATACGTACACTTTACTGTCAGAAATTATTGGTTAGGTTGTGATATTTGTTAGTTTTAATGAAAATATCACAACCTAACCAGTTGTCAAGGGCGTACAGTTGACCTAACAAGGTGTTCAATAATAAGCAATTAACGTCAACCGTTAATTCAGGCTTAAGTTTAATATAAAAAAAATACTATAAATAATTTCCGACGCTAAAGTATATGTATACCGGAATCGCATTTTTAAAAAACTTCAAAACCCATTTTAATCCAACCCCATAAGCTTACAGGGTACCCTTATAAAGTCCTATATTCAACTTATTTCTAACGGTGGTAACAGTACATTGCCTTACTTCTGCTCCTTTCTGGAGGGCAGCACGAAGAACCAATCGGCCGATGCGGCCAAAGCCATTGATTCCGATCTTAGACATAGCTGCAGAGGGTTCTGTTAGGAGTCTTGGGCAAGAGGCAGCCTGCAAATCAAAAAGGTTTATCACTAATGGCAAGCGCGCACACCTTTCATAAAAAACTAGCTATTAATACCTAAAAAGGTTGCCCATGTCCAGCCTAATTATCTAGCTAAGTACTGTACTCTATGCCTTGTCTAGCCTACTTAGTATTTCCAACATATAACAAACCCAGAAACCAGGTTATATATAATATATATAATATATATATATATATATACTTTAGTGTATATATATATATATATATATATATATATATATATATATATACTTTAGTATATATATATATACTTTAGTATGCCGATAATTTAATGAGCAAACTGCTAAATAGGCCTCTAGTTTGTTTGGAGTGTTGGCCTAACTACGCTGCATGGCGGCACTCTAGGTTAGGTTTTATATTAAGATAGTCTCGCCTTCCTTCTAGAAAATAAGGTTGTCGAATTTCCAGTTTGTAACTAGCGAAGTTTAACGTTAGACTGAGGATCACATACAAAGCTATCGTAGACAAAGGCAAATAGGGCCTAGCCCTTGAATCGAGACAGTATGGAAGAAGAGGCCAAAGCCGATCAATACTATGTTCAGTAGGCCTAAGTTTGACAACCAAAGTAATTTGACAACCAAAGTAAATTAGAGTAACCTATGGTAGCAAGTCTATAACCACATTAATTGCTTATAGTAGTACCCTACATCTAAGAAAGTTAATATAGCAGATAACTAGGCCTAGTTTCAAGACTAACTTGCGTAACTTCTAACCGGCAAGTCCGATCTCTACGCGTCGCAGATAACACTACTTTTGTCATTTAAAAGCTATTTTTTTGCACAAATACCTAATTTCTCTTCCCTAATAACACACAAAATTTTAAGAGATAAGGGAAACCAATAATAAATTAAATATCCTAAATCCCGATTGTAATTTACAAATACATGGTCTAAAACTAAAATAAATATTCTAAAAGCCGAAAGCAGCGACGTATTAACTACATGCTACTCACCAAATACAAGTCGACTGGCAGCCGTAAACCGGAATGTCTTGGTTTTATAACCTTTGTTGTGTCACGTGACCATTGATTCTTTCTGGACATGCGCGGAAGAAGCAAAAGTTTTCTGCATATTAAAATTAATGTAAAAGTAGTTAATTATTTGATTTTTCAAGTATTTTTTATCTTGTCAAACCCCCAAAACCATGAAATACATCCGCAAGAATATATATTTTGCAAACATTTACAATTTTAAATGAACTACTTGTCACCTTTGGGTGACCTTCGATCATGAAAAAGGGCGTAGGGACACAGTCTCGTGTGATGTTCTCGCTTTTCTGCTTTGTTATTTTTTTTAATACAAGTACATTGAAATAATTTCATTGATCATGTGAAGTAGAAATCTTTGGTAATTGATATCGGTTTTAAGAATGTTCTCATAATGGTTCAACATGTTTGCAAAGTTTGCGAAAATGAAGATTTTGTACACATTCCACAGAAAGGGTGTTACTGTGCTCCATATAGACAGCTTACTTTAATATATATATATATATATATATATATATATATATATATATATATATATATATATATATATACACACACACTATAAACTGCTTCCCGTTTATAGTAAAATATAGGCTACCAAAGTTAATTCATTCTATTTTAGTTGAAATGTATTTATAGATTGAGAAATGTACATTTATAATGTTCCTAAAAACACTCATGGAAGAGAGAAGGGCTTTGGATTTAATGAATAATAATATCCAACATGTGAAATGGTCTCAAAAATACCTTTTATGACATTTCGTAGCCTACCTTGCCGGTAAACTAACCTTGGAAGGACAGCCGGGCTTTACTCGTACAGCTTTGGTGCCACCATGGCGTTATCAACCTATTATTAATATGGTACTTTTGCATTATCCTCCCAACACTAATTTTTTTTTATAATGAAAGGAAAATAAAGTACTTTAGCAAAACACTTGCGGCGGGCTGTTTTTAACCTAACCTAACCTAACCAAACCTAACCTAACCAAACCTAACCTAACCTAATCCCAACACTATTTTTTTTATAATGGAAGGAAAATAAAGTACCATAACCAAAACCAAACCAACATTATATCAAAAATTAGTGTTGGGAGGATAATGCAAAAGAACCATTAAGATATATATATAAATAATGAAATTTCTTTATAAAAATCACGGTTATAAGCATTATTCGCTTATATGAATCACTTTTCATTTCTCCGATCCAAATGCTAAATTATTCATTATTTTTTGCCAGTTTATCTGGATCGGTGAAATCCGGATATATGAATCATTTTTTTTTTCTATCTGTTGTTGATCAACCACAGGAAATTTTATATTTGTTCACGCGTTTCTTTACCTGACTTTCTGTATTAACTTTTGCTATCAAATATTATTTTTATTATCACATTTAATATTTATCTTTATTTTAATCTTTGACTTCTATTTTTATCATTTTTTAAAATCTTCATTAATCATTTAATATGATAAAGGTGGTGATGCTTTTTTAATTCTAAAAGGAAGGAGTTATCTCTGGTACTATTAATCCTTACGGAAGTGAGAGAAGGGGTCGCATTTCTGTGACGACATGGCGAATGCAGCAATGCTCCAATTAATAATTATTTTTAAATTTATTATAAATGTGAACGGAACAGAATGTTCAAAATTTAATAATGTCTGATGTTAAACAATCTAAAATTACATCAATTTTTAATAAAAAATAAAAATTTAAAAGGACTGTCGGAACATACTTACCCATTCATTTATACAGTACTTAATATAATATATTTTGACGAGTTAAATAACTGTTGGTTATAGGGATCAGCAGCATATAAGAATCATTTTGCGATTACAACACCTGATCCTCATACACGGCTTTGATTATATATAGATAAAGAGAGAGAGAGAGAGAGGGTATAGGGTGGGCAAAAAGTCAGGGCACCTCCTCTAATATAAAAATTACATATGCAAATATCTTGAGGGGGGTGCCCAGACTTTTTGCTCACCCTGTAGACTAAAAATACTCTCGTAAAGAACCGCGCATAAAAACAGTTTGTCGTTCATGAACCTAACATGTGATCTAAATCATGAGCCAACTTATTATGATGTTCTTTAATTCATTATTATATCGTCTTGGGGATGTACTGAAGGTCACTATTACATTATTATTATGACATCATCGAGAAGTGTTCCATCACGGGTGAAATAAACTATTACGGAGATAACTTTCTCTTCTAAAAAATTACATTTCCATTAATAGAACAGATATTTTGTCCTTTCAGATATTACAGATAAAATGTATAACCAATGTTTAATATCTTTGTATGCTTATCGTAATTCTTTTGCTACTTAAAATACACAAGATCGTTCACGTTAGTCGTACGTATGTGTGTACGAGCTTGCGTACACGAGTCTCATGACCATGAAACATTCAGAGATACTTATTTCGAGTATAGTAACAAGTTTAAACTATTTCACCGACATTTATCTTTCACGCGGCATCGTCCAATAATATATATATATATATATTTTTTTAATTTAATAATTTTTATTAACAAAGACATTTAGTTTTTCATGTCCATTAGATTAACATTTTTCTTAAACCATAAATAGAAACGTAGAAAATAGAACTTATTTACTAAATATATTTAACTAAAATATATTACTTTTAAACTACACAGAAAATCTATTAATTTTTATAAAGTGTTAAAATATTGTATAAAATTTGGGGATCACCTGAAGATCAGGGCCCCCAGCTTTCTTTAGTTAGCCTTATAAGGCTAACTAACGAAAATATCACGACCTAACCTAACCAATCGTTAGGTCAACTGTACGCCCTTGACGATTGGCTAGGTTAGGTCGTTATATTTTCGTTAGTTAGCCTTATAAAGCTAACGTGATCTTAAGTGATCCAAATTTGGTGTAGTGGTTAGCGTCGCTGACTACGAATCCATCGGCCCCGGGATCGAGACCCAGTGACGGCAGCCAGCGCACAGTAAAAACCCAGCTGTTCATCCTTCCACATAATAAAGAAAGTGGTTGGTAGATAAATGGGATCACCTGAACATCAGGGGCCTCAGGGCCCCCATGTATTCTTGTTTTTTGCTTTACAGTACCAAATATAATAATAAATTAAATTGAATGCCCGGTTAGGTCAACTGTACGCCCTTGACGATTGGTTAGGTTAAGTCGTGATATTTTCGTTAGTTTTAACGAAGATATTATTTGGTAATTGAGGCTGGGGGCCCTGATCTTCAGGTGATCCGATAAATGGGTACCCTGGGTGGCCTAGTGGTTAAGACGCTGGGCTGCTGGTGGGGAGTGGTTCGGATTCCACGTTAAACTGTAGGTCTAAAGTGAAATGAAAAGCTTGACCTTCGTCAGAATGAACAATTCGGCGGAAGCAAACGAAAGGTTACCAAAGGTTATTATTCTGTTGTGAAATTCAGATAAAAAATGAGATCGGTCTAAAATTGATTTTATTTATGCAGTGAAAGTCGAATGGGATTGAATAATGTCTCAGCATGCGTGAAAGACGCTCCCGAAACTTTAATTATACATTACGTACAGCGGGCTCGTCACTGTACCGCATTCGCCATTCCTGAAACTGGCTTGGGACAGTCGTTGGCTGGGTTATTCAGGAAAGAATATCGTCATCAAAACGAATAAAACTACCACAAATTAACGTCTGCAAATTAATCACTATTAAAAATATGGAGCAAGTGTAGTTTACGTCCCCCCCTGACGCAAAAGGGGACACAAACTACACTAGGTCAGAGTTGGGGAACGTGAACTACACTTGGATCTCTAGGAGACATTTTTTAAATGAATCCATCAAATAAAACGTTAAACCTAACGAAAATATTACGACTTAATCTAACCAATCGTCAATATATATATATATATATATATATATATATATATACTGTATATATATATATATATATATATATATATAATATATATATACTGTATATATGCGCCTCGGTGGTGTAGTGGTTAGCGTCGCTGACTACGAATCCATCGGCCCCGGGTTCGAGACTCGGTGACTGCAGCGGGCACGCAGCAAAACCCAGCTGTTCATCCTTCCACACAATAAAGAAAGTGGTTGGTAGATAAATGGGTACCCTGGGTGGCCTAGACACTGGGCTGCTGGTGGGGCGTGGTTCGGATTCCACGTTAAACTGTAGGTCTAAGGTGGAGTGAAAAGCTTGACCTTCGTCAGAATGAAGAATTCGGGCGGAAGCTAACCAAAGATTGGTTAGGTTAAGTCGTAATATTTTCGTTAGTTTTAACGTTTTATTTGATTAGGTTTACGCGGATAAAGTTGGGAACGTAAACTACACTAGGATAATGTAAGGGAACGTAACGTAAACGTAAACTACACTAGGCACCACAGGAGGCCATAAACTACACTTGCTCCAAAATATTACTGGGATCACCTGAAGATCAGGGCCCCCAGCCTTCTTTAGTTAGCCTTATAAGCAGAGCTGGGCATTTGCGGCATATTTTGCGGTACTGCGGTACTGCGGTACTACCAAACTACCAAACCGGCACCAAACCGGTACGCGGAAATTTGAATGCGGTAGCGGTACTGCGGTACTTTCAGCGATCCTTTGCGGTACTGCGTTATGCGGTTCCGGTTTGCGGTAGTACCGCAGTACCGCAGTACCGCAAAATATGCCGCAAATGCCCAGCTCTGCTTATAAGGCTAACTAACGAAAATATCACGGCTTAACCTAACCAATCGTCAAAGGCGTATAGTTGACCTAACGATTGGTTAGGTTAAGTCGTGATATTTTCGTCAGTAGTATAAGGCTAACTAACGAAGGCTGGGGGCCCTGATCTTCAGGTGATGCTCTTACTGTTTTGCTTAAATACGATACGATAAAATAATGTCTTGTTACGAGGTGTTTGCTCTATAAAAAACAAACCACACACACACACACACACACACACACACACAGGCGCGCGCGCTTTAAAATAATGATGGGACTGTTTAACCTCCTTCGCAACATCTAGGATCATATGAGGGAGAGGACCTACAGCTTTACGTGGGATCGGAACCATGGGTCACTACATAATGTGATCGCAAAGGAAGGTCTATCCAACTACTCTCCAGACTCAGTGTCGCTTCACTTCGCTGATCAACGGGAAGTAGTGTTACGACATTGGCTACGGCGTAGTCCACACATGCTTTAAGCAACACCGATATATATATATATATATATATATGAAATGAAAATGAAAAGGTGTATTGGCAGACTATAATCCATATGACAGATATTATTAATACAATGACAGTTCATATACTAAGGATAGAAATATATACAATTGATTAAAAATAATACTGTAATGTCGAAGTTAAGTGGAGCTACAGACAAACGTTTTCGTACCAAGAAGTTCATAGCTTAGAGCAGGGCTTCTCAAACTTTTTTCACTTGCGACCCCTTTGGATCAGACAAATTTTTTCGCGACCCTTCACTCAATGTCATAAAAGCAATAGGTACTAACACTGTATATTTATGAAAAAAATAATATTTTCAAATGTTTCTGCGACCCCCAATAATATTTACGCGATTCCTAGTTTGAGAAGCGTGGGCTTAGAGGATAAATGGCAGGACTCATGGATAGCTTGGATGATCGGGTTGGTTGATTTTTTAATTCTTTGCATTAGACTGTGTTGAGCACGTCTTGTTACCTCCGGGAAGCTTGGGACATTGCGGGTAGCAAACATTTGCGAAGTTAAGCATCTCGAGGGTAATTTATGTAAGAGTAAAAGACCTGTTGTACAGCAAATTTAGGGTTCTGCCAGAACCTTTTTTATAATTCACCCACAGTTGCTGTCCGTATATATTACTGCAGAAAGTACAAAAGAGAGTGTCTTTAGCTTCACTTGTACAGAATCGAAAGTTCCTTATGGTCATATTCGCTTTAGCACACAGGCTTCGAGATTGTTTTCTTATATCTGAGTCATCACTCAAGGAGCTGGTAATAGTTTGACCCAAATACTTAAACTCTTGTACTTCCTCAATTACTTCACCATTCATTTTAAACCTTATATCAGCTGGCTGATTACAGCTTTTAGGATGAAATTGCATAACCTTAGTTTTTGTAACATTAAAAAGAATATCATGTTTCTGCGAATACACTTCGCAGACTTTTAGTAGCCGACCCAGACCTTTAACAGAGGAACTTATTAACACCATATCATCGGCATAAACTAAGTTACTTATCCTTGTGTTATCTATACAACATTACAACATCCCACTGTTGCCTCATTAAGTGAAGCAATTAATCCGTCAATATACACATTAAACAGCATAGGGAGAGCAAGGAGCCTTGTCTCAACCCGCAAGAGGAGCCAAAACACTCGGATAGTACACTGCCCCACCTAACAGTGAAAGATTGGTGAGAATACCAAAATTTCAATAAATTTAATATGTATATGGGAACCTTCCTGTCTTCTAGTTTTGCAAATAAACTATTGTGGTTCACCCTATCATATGCCCAAAGGTGGGCAGGACCGAGTTCCAAAAGGACCGAACTCCTGGAACTCGGTCCTTTTTAAGGACCGTGAGCGGGAAAGGCGGCCTTTTCTCAGTGAGGACCGAAATGAGGAGCGACGGTCCATTTTTAAGCAATTCCGGACGGTCTTTTTTAGTGATTTTAGTGTGTTTAGTGATTATTTGAAGTTCTAAAGAAGATGGATCGTTTCCTCCAGAAGACTCAGAAAGAGACTGAGACTGAACTGAAACTTGTTTCAACACCTGGAGGAGACGAAGAGGAGAGGCTCTTCTCTTTGGGGAAGGACGTCCTCAAGCCGAAAAGGTCAGGGCTCAGTGTCAGTGACAGCCATTTTGAAATGCTAGTCTCCTTGAAGGGAAACTCAAGCATTTAACTTAATAACTTTTTTTCATCATTTATGTATTGTATTAATTATAATTTACGTTAATAAAATTAAAGATTTCCGGTGTCTTTAATTTCATTTTTCATTTTAATCATTTTTCACTTATATTATATATAAGGACCGAGGACCAAGTCGTTCCTAGGTCCTATCTTCAGAAAGGACCGTGACCGGGACCGGGACCGTCGGTCCTTTTTGAGGCCCGGATGCCCACCTTTTCATATGCCTTACTTATATCTAGGAAACAGCTATAAATAGTTGAATTACTGTCAATGTATTTAGATATTGTTTCTTTAAGTACATAGATAAACAGGTCAGTTGAGTGGGACCTTTTAAAGCCAAACTGATTAGATGTCCATAGGAAATCATTTAATCGAAGTAACAAGAGTTTTTCTAGTAGTTTCGAGAAGCAGGAAGCGACAGCAATAGGCCTGTAATTATTGCTGGACAGAATGTCTCCGTACTTATTTTTGACTAGGGGCAAGATATATACCCTCATGATCTCTGCAGGGATATAGCTATGAGCAAGTATAGCTGATAGGAGCAATGACATATGCAGACATACTACGTCACTTGTATATTTTAAGTGCTCATTCGATAAGTCATCTACCCCTGACGCAGAACCAGTCTTTAACTCTTTAATTAACCTCTTTACTTCAGAAAATGATATCAAAGTATTTTCCCTTGTTCCTCCCACAATCGTTTCGCTGCAATCTACAGTATCTTAAGATTATACCTGCTCACACTGTTAAGAATGTTAGAACAGTGGTTTTTTCCACTTCTTTGCAATTTCATCCTTCCCCAACACTTTATTGATTGTCGGAGGGAGAACATTTTTGACACCTGTTTGATTCTTAACAAATTTCCAAAATTTGTTATTATCGTTATTTATGTGAGCTTCACAGGCTTTTGATGCTCGAATAAACTCTTCTTCCTGTTTTCATCGCCTTATTTGCCGCCTTATACTGACACCGACTTCTACACATATTCATGTATACTGGTTCTAATCTGGGTCTACCATGAAAGCATCACAAATCATAGGCGTCTTTCGTTTCCCTCTTCAGGGGGGCAATAAAATCATTCCAGCCAGGAATAATCTATTAGTAGTGTGGGTGCAAAAAGGGAGAATTCAGGAATGTTGCAATGCAACTGCAAATATTGTTCAATGTTGTAAGATGTTGCAAAGGGTTTATGCAACAAGGGATGGGTGGGGATTATGCAATGAAGGGGAGGGGGGTATTCAACATCAATGTTGCAAAGGGGGGTGGGGTAATGCAACAACTCAATGCTGCCAAGGGGGAGAGGAGGGAGCTTCTGGGAGAAGGGAGGATGACTTCCCCCCAAAGGGGTACCCTTAACCTAAGAGAGGAACAGAAAGGAGACGGAAGAGGTCTTTTGGGGGAGAAGTTGGGATGTCCTCACCCCCCAAAGGGAAACCTAACCTTAGCCTTAACCTAAGAAGGAAGGAGAGACTTCTTTATTCCACCGGAGTCCGACGCATTATGAGCGTCCAGGGGCCAAGCAAGTGTTATATAGAGGATCGTGAGTTGCCAGATATCACTTATTTATATATGGAGGGGGTTACCAGATACCACCATTTATTTTAATTGTTCAAGTATACCTTATTAGGGTGAGATGCTAGATACCACCATTTAATTTTATTTACATGAGTTGCCAAATAGTGTTTTTAATTGTTCAGGTATACCTTATTAGGTTGAGTTGCCAAATAATATTCCAAATAATATTTTTATTTATATATGGAGGGGTACAAGATATCGCCATTTAATTTAACTACTTATTTATTAAAGGCAAGGTTGACTTCCTCCTTAAAGTTGTTGAGCAAGAGAACTAATTATTTAAACGATACCCAGTATTAACAATAAAAGAACTACACTAGACAATTGGTTTAGCAAAAAGAAATCGTTCATCTTAATATTCATTATAATTAAATTTTAGAGAAATTAAAGTAATTAATAAAAGAATTAAATGAGAAGTCTATATACAATTTTATATTAAACAATAAATTTTAACAAACTTCCCGTTCTTTGTTCAGTTTCCCAAATTTTAGCCAACTCCCCATATGAAAGTATGCAAGCAAGCATTCCTCACTATGCATTTTTCTTACTATTTGCAACATGAATAAAATAAAAATTTAGTGATGGATTCCGTATCATGTTACGGATTTCTCGTCTAAACTGTAGGTCTAAGGTGGTTCAAAAACAATGCTACTTGACATCTTGTACTTTAGAACGGCTGCCTTTGGCGTATAAAAGCACACATCAGTACAGTGATTTACTCTAAAGCCAAACCTAAAATATCTATTTACTTTTGTCATTCCTCTGTATATATATATATATATATATATATACACACACACACCCACACAGAGGAATATATATATATATTATATATATATATATATATATATATATATATATATATACAAGATGTGGCTTCTCAATTTCGTACATTTTTTCGTTCATCTTAATATTAATTCATCTTTACAGTATACTAAATTGGCAATAAACATTTTAAGCATTCTATAAGAATAATATTTAATTCACCTATAATTCGCTTTCATTTATTGTAATGCCAAACAGAAAGTGTCTATCTACTTTTGTCGGGGAAAAAAAAACGTGTAACACTCGGAGGTTATCCAAAATGGTCCAAGCGGTCACATTGGAATGTGGGTCAAACCACATTTCGTCTCAAAGATCCGGATTTTCCTCCGATGACTCTATATATTATTACAATCATTATTATTACTACTGAAGTTAAAAACTTAATTTTAAGTTATATCATTTATTAAAGGCAAGAGAGTGAGAGAGAGTTAATTCTGAGGGATGTGTACACACACACACACACACACACACACATCGGGAGTACTCAACAATTAATTCAAATATACTGTGTATATATATATATATATATATATATATATATATATATATATATATATATATACACACACAGAGATTTTTGTCAGAGAAAGTGAGGATGGCACACACACACACACCACACACACATTATTGATTTTAAATCACTGTTAAAAATTATAATTATCAGAAATCAACTTAAAGGGTTTGCATCAGACAATCGGTCAGACGCAGCGCTCAACTCAAATGATGCATACAATTGTCCTAACCTTTGACAATGTCATCGCCCGGACTCGATCTCTCAACCAGCACCCAGCGTCTTAACCACTAGGATACCTAGGGCGCCCATTTATCTACCAACCCAAAGACATTCATTTTCATGAGCTAAACACAATTTTATCACACTTCTACGCAGGAATTGGCAAGTAGAAAGTCAAGCCGAATACATTAATCAAAGTTGAGGATCGAGTAGTATGACCGCAAACATATATTTTGCAAATATTTGAAATCATCGTGGCAATTAACACACACACACCACACACACATATATATATATATATATATATGACTTGTGGAATTGGTTATATATATATATATATATATATATATATATATATATATATATATATATATAACCAATTCCACAAGTCAGGAATCTTGGGAAAGCTGAGAATAGTATGACCACAAAAAATAATAATGCACAAAAACATTCTGCTTGTAGAGATCTTGTAGATTTCTTATTTTCTAATGATTTTTGTGTCATCGGCTGTTACTGTGCTGTCTCTGGTAATGATCTATGTCAGGACTATGGAGCGTAGCGGCGCAAATTTTGTTTCCTATGGTACTGAGCTGAGCGGCTCTGATGAAGATATTCCTATAACGATTTGCATCCGATCAAGTTGTCCATCTCCTTATCCGAACTTGGAAAAATTGAGGATCAAATAGTATGACCTCAAAAATAATATAAAATATTGTCGTGATAGAGATGGTTGATCAATGTTGCGACGGATATTGCATAAAGGGGTGGGTTCTAAAATGGGAAAAAAGATAAAAGTATGGGTGCAAATGTAAATATTGTCGTGGTAGAGACTGCAAGTCGTAATAATACACGATGTGAGCATTAAATCTACGGGGAGAATATAAAGACACCATTAGTCGACCAATCAGGACGTCCAAAGCATGGACCCATAATATAGGTGTTACGATTGGTACGCAATTTTATCATAGCTCCGCCCAGTTAGATTGACAACCAATCATTAAACTTACGAACCGCCTCTTAGTTTTTTGGGGTGGTACTTGGGGATCATGCATATAAAAGGAAATATTTTCAGCTGGGAGGCACAGTAGTTATTTTCACTAGTGAATAAACATTCCCTCCGACATGAATCAAGAACTTTACAGCTTACCGGATTTATATCAAGATAGTGACATTGTAGCGTTGTCCACAATTAATCTTTTTAACGCAGCTGACCGGGATGGATTATTTCCAACGCAAACCGTTGATGATATTTGCAATGACGCTCCTTACGATCCGACGCAAAGGACTGCCGTAGAAATGTAAGTGCCTGTAATTTTATTTTTTTGAGCCAATTATTCGCAAACTTATTTAATGTGCCTGTCAGAAAGAGCACTGTTCTGGATTATTTCATCATATATATAGAGGGTTGTAGTAATTCATCTCATCACATTAAAAATACTTCAGTTAGGTAACCGCAATTATAGATTAGTTTGCAATTATGCTAAAATCCTGTTTTGATTCATTGAATTTTTTATAGCAATCTTTTTCATGTTTTTTTTACAAATTCAAATGTTATTCGGAATTATCTCTTAAAGGAACTTCTCTGAGCGGTTCAAAGATATCTTCACATTGTAATACTCTTACTATATATATATATATATATATATATATATATATATATATATATAATACTCTGTATATGTTTTGGATTTTTATTAAAAAAGATTCAGTATGAGCTAATGAATTATTCTTTCTCCTTTAAGGTCCGATGAGGATTTGACACGTGTTATACAATCTTTTCGTTTTGAAGAAACCCATGTCATGGACCTGAATACGGAAGTAGAAGATTTACCGAGCAGTCCAGCCCAACGACTGTCACATCATTAACGAAATAATGTAAGTGTTTTTTTGTTTCGATCTTTTTTGGGGGGAAGAAGACACAATGTATTTTCATCAATTTATTAAATGAAAGAAAGCATGTTTTTAGTACAATAACCATCTTAAACGACAGAATATACGAACTAACATTATTGGTTACAAATATGTATATACACACGAACAAAACATCATACTATACAACGAGTATGCACAATCGGAAAACGACTTTTTATCTGTCTGCATACCATTTCGTCGTTTCGTTGAGTGTGACACGGGTCGAATAATTTTTAAAAATTTACAAATTCTTTATCACGTGACATATGCATGAGAAATAAAAGGCAGTACATCCCGCACGTATTACTAAAATATTCTTGTAGCCGGAAGGGGTTCCATACAACTTCGGTGATATGCAACTGATCGAGAAATTTTACAATAACAGGGTTACTCCAGGGTTGAGTCCCGAGTGAATCAAAATAGTACATGCGGTCCCTATTTTTAAAATAGATTGCAAACCAATGAATCCTTTCATTACCAATGACACTGATAAATTTGGAACGTGTGATTCGTTCACTATTCATTACTCTCTGAAGTGTATTCGCATCCATTTTAAAAGTCAGTGATGACGCCCCTAAATCTGTCTACTTCTATTAGGGCTTGTGACTCGAGGTATACTAGTACACTAAAAGGTGCGTCTATAGGCTTGGCGAATTCCAATCTGACTGAGATGTTTCCACTCTGTTATGGACTTAAGTATGTATTTACCCTAGCAGATAAGTCAGGTGTGATGTCAAACGGATAAAGGTTAAATTGATCAATGAATTCTTTCTGCGTTACCCCAATCCCTAGCTCATCACAATCACCTGCAATATGGGCCAGATTACTATATGCTCTCGCGCAAAGCGGTAACACAGCGTCTGATGAATAGTCCATATCCAATGTTCCTACCAACGCAATGCCATTAACGTATAGCGTTATATTTTTAAGGCCGAAATTCTCGAATTTAAAGACATTCTTTTTATATTTTCCATTCACCGAATTGTGTTCCTGCATTCCAATTAATATCCTTTTAGGTAGATTTCCCAGGGCTATGTTTTCTATCTGTTTCGATGCCAACCCTGCAGGCACCGTGTATAGTTTGATTTGTACTCTGTTAATTGGGTATTTTACTGTGGCGTTTAGTAAATTTTTCTTAATTTCTACTGGTTTTGGTGAACTTAATTTCACTCGCCGCCTGCGGAGGAATGTCTCCGTAATGTGAACCACAACGGGTTTTGCTCCCACTTCTTGATCAGCATCCACATTTAAGCAGATCTCAGGATTCGTGCGGGTGAGCTTTATTTTCATATCCATCCCATTCACAGGCAACCTCTTCTGGAATGTAAAATCTGTATGCAGGCGTCCAAAACACTCTTATATCTTCTTTTTAAAAGTTTTAAATTTGTAATTTATACTACTTTCATCTTTAGTTTGATAATATCCCTCGGCACTTAAAAAGGTATCCTTCGCTTCTTTGGAAAAGTTGAGGACATTTTCCAGATAGGCTCGTAGGTGATAGTATCCCGTGACTGCATACAGAATGGGCTATACGTAGTTTAGCGTACATGTGCCCACAGCTTGGATCAAAAAAGTAAGGGCCTGAGCTGGGTATCACGAATTCTATAGGGGCACTCGGGGAACTAATTGTGTTTAAAGGGTTAATTGTAATAAAGTCACTGTGTTCAATAGAAACTTGAGTTTGGGGCATGTCAAAGAGGGACAACTCCGATTTACAGCATTGTGAACTACACGGATGGATGAAGCGTGCCATGACGAGTTAGAACTAGTGCCTCCTCTCTTGACAAGTAGTAAACAAACTATGATTCATGAGATCAATGTCCTTAGCTTATATCAGTAAAAAAAAAATGGTCAACCATAGGCTTCATTCGCTTAGAACACTTCTTTTTTTATATCCTTTTACGTTTAATGCCACGTGATGGTAATCCCTTCTTCCGGACAGTCCTCTTCTTCCCACCACCACGCATTTTTCTTTTTGCATCTTTGACGATTTCGTCCCGTGTACGCTTTAAGTGTTTTTTTAGAGCTTCTTTAGGTTTAATCCCAGCGAATATGTCTTCTGCAGTGTTAAGACCTGATTGTAGCACTTTCCTTCCGAGGTATCTGGCACCCCTCTTCAGCAAAGGAACAGCCGTACGTAGTATGGTTGAAAAAATGGATCCAAGTCCACTACCACGCTGGTATCTCACCCCTCGACAGACGGTGAAATGCTTTCTGTCCATTATAACTCAGTGCGTCAAAAGTGCAGCTTCACTGTTAAGCTCCCATCACCGAATGGGAAATTTTTTCCCTCAATCGTTCTTATATATATTGATATATTGGTTATTAGATTAGTTGCGACATTCACATAAAAGGGTCTGTCATATGTAATACTCAAACTCCTTCCTCTATGGTTAGGAATGTGAGCAATGCGCAGCAGGCGTGCCTGGGTATCCCCAACAAACTGGTGCCCCACTATATTGCTGTAAATATAGCACACGTCTGGGGGTGTATAGTCAGCATCCAATTTCTTCAATTTCATCTGATACATCAGGCTGGACAAGTCATGTTGTACCTCGTGAAATGTGTCCCTTTGGAAGGCTGATCGATATCGCCCCTCGGTCATAATTTTGAATTCTTTGGTCTTTAATATTTCTGTTAGCCTTTGATTTTAGGATTAGAGTATGTGCAGGGTTTCCTTTGTTTAAGATTTCCTATACTAAATCAGTCGTAAGATTTGAGTTTTTTAAACTTACGTTTAAGTCTCTCACAACATCCTCAGCCGAACCATAATGGCCCGGACCTAGTGTTACAACTGTACTGTAATACCGTGCAACCTCAGTCCGGGCGATACGTATAGTTTCATCCCGAGTTACGCCGGCTTTTTCACACTCATCAATGTCTCTAAGAATCATAAAAACGGTATCGTTATACGGACAAAAATCTCTCTCTCTCTCTCTCTCTCTCTCTCTCTCTCTCTCTCTCTCTCTCTATATATATATATATATATATATATATATATATGTGTAAAAATGAACAATGAATAATCAATATTCATTTTTACATAAGAACCAAAATCGCTTAACGCGAGTTTGGATAAAAATTTTATTTGTAGCTTTCTATTTTCGTTCGTGTCACAACCCTACGATCTACCATTTCTATGGTTTAGTCGTATCCATTTTCCATTTTTCATTTGTTATAGAATTTATTATAATTAATTATGGTTGTCTTGCATCTCACCCTCGACCCTAGATTATGCATACACATTGCATATAACAGGATTGGAACCCGTAGTTGTACTTCTTAGTCATTAATACCCACTCTTTGTCTCTAATTCGTTCTTGTAAATCTTCCTAATAAAGATTTGTACTATACGTACAAATTCAATAACTATGACGTCACATTTTCCGTCATTAATTTCCCTTCATCATATATCTAGTATTCAATGTATGAAAATTCTTTAACATCATACTAAAAACTAAACACTCTATAGAAGTCATTATTTATATGTTATGTAGTATAAATATAACTATTATTCGACCATATCTCCCGCCCCCATACGTCCATATCTTATCTTGATCATTATCCTATATAAATTTTATTAAATATTCATTTTTACTCGTGTCAATCTATGAAATGCAAAACTTCATGCATTCGTTCGAAAACGCACAAATACGTTCTCGTATTATTTTTTTTCCATTTTTATTTTTAATTATATCACCTCCCGAGATGAACTTGAAAATGCTGAGGTTAAGTTATCAAATTCCGCTAACTGGCAAAATCGAACGCTTCTAAGATAAATATCTCCTTTCGCTCTGATTCGAATTTATAACATTATCATGCGTTATGTTATATTATGTGTGTCATGTCTCATGTACTTGTGTTGTACTAATAACCATATATAATAACCATATATAAGAACCATATATAATAACCATATGTTATAACCATATATTATAACCATATATTATAACCATATATTATAACCATATATAAATACTGTATATAAAAACACTGTAAGAATGGTAAACGACGTAATGTACTTTAATGAAACTGTACTTAATGATGTAATGTACTAAATGACGTAGTCAATGTACTTTAATGGAATTGTAGTTAAGATAATAATGAATTAATTGGTAATTATAATCATAGTTACAGTAGACCAAAATTACAATGTACTCAATGTCCGACCCGACATTATGTCGCCATAAGGAATGTAGAATCGGCGATACTGTTATTTTTTTTATTATTATTTTTCCGTTGGAATAAATTTTGATGTGCTTTCTACTTTGCCAAATAATTGATGACCAGTTGTTTTTTAAAATCTCAATCATTTTTTTAGATTTAGCTTAATAATGAATCCTGAGTAACTTTTGCCATGTCATGTTTTGTATACATTCTTTCTTCGTTATAAAAGATGAAGTCATGTCTTGCCTAAGCATTTAATTGTAAATCTTAAACCTTTAATTTTTACTCATATGCATATTTTAGTGTAAAGATGCATAGTTCAATTTCCACTTTTAGTTAACTTGGCAGATCATGATAACATCAGATCTGAAAAAAAGCAATTTAAGATAAAAATATGGCTTCATCTTCAAATATCTTGTTTACTCGTTTAAACCTTACCACAGCTAAAAGATTTACTTTATTTTCAAATATTGTGCAAAAATAATGCAGCGTCTTCTACATTTAATAATGATGATGTTAGTAGAATCGGGGTATATAAACCCCACAAATTTCTTCCATGTTTATTCTGATTCCAACTACGAGGCTGAGCATTACCTGTAACAGTTCAGAAGTAAATTATAGTAAGAGAAACTTTTTATTTTCCCCTTCGAGCCGTGCTCTCTTCAGAAGAACTTAGTCATTAGAATTTCCCGATAAGTTACAAGAAGAATCGGAGAGAAACCTCAAAGAATTTAATAAGCCTCTCAGAATCCTCCGAGCCACTAAAGAAGAACTCGGAGAGTAGTATAGAAGAAACTACTGCAAGTAACAGATCCTTTGCTGCCTCCTAACCAGAACCCCCGTCGACTCCGAACCAACCTAGGGCCATAGACGGAGGGGTTAACATATATATATATATATATTTGAATTAATTCCAATTGTTGAGTACTCCCGATGTGTGTGTGTGTGTGTGTGTGTGTGTGTGTGTGTGTACATCTCTCAGAATTAACTCTCTCTCTCTCGCCTTTACTAAATAATATAATTTAAAATTAAGTTTTTAACTTCAGTAGTAATAATAATGATTGGAATAATATATAGTCATCGAAGGAAAATCCGGATCTTTGAGACGAAATGTGGTTTGACCCACATTCCAATGAGACAGCTTAGACCATTTTGGATGACCTCCGAGTGTTACACGTTTTTTTTTTCCCGACAAAAGTAGATAGACACTTTCTGTTTGGCATTAGAATAAATGAAAGCGAGTTATAGATAAATTAAATATTATTCTTATAGAATGCTTAACATGTTTATTGCCAATTTAGTATACTGTAAAGATGAATTAATATTAAGATGAACGAAAAAAATGTGCGAAATTGAGAAGCCACATCTTGTATATATATATATATATATATATATATATATATATATATATATATATATATATATACAGAGGAATGACAAAAGTAAATATATATTTTAGGTTTGGTTTTAGAGTAAATCACTGTAATGATGTGTGCTTTTATACGCTAAAGGCAGCCGTTCTAAAGTACAAGATGTCAAGTAGCATTCTTTTTGAACCTCCTTAGACCTACAGTTTAGACGAGAAATCCGTAACATGATACGGAATCCATCACTTAATTTTTATTTTATTCATGTCGCAAATAGTAAGAAAAATGCATGGTGAGGGATGCTTGCTTGCATACTTTCATATGGGGAGTTGGCTAAAATTTGGGAAACTGAACAAAGAACGGGAAGTTTGTTAAAATTTATTGTTTAATATAAAATTGTATATAGACTTCTCATTTAATTCTTTTATTAATTACTTTAATTTCTCTAAAATTTAATTATAATGAATATTAAGATGAACGATTTCTTTTTGCTAAACCAATTGTCTAGTGTATTTCTTTTATTGTTAATATTGGGTATCGTTTAAATAATTAGTTCTCTTGCTCAACAACTTTAAGGAGGAAGTCAACCTTGCCTTTAATAAATAAGTAGTTAAATTAAATGGTGATATCTTGTACCCCTCCATATATAAATAAAAATATTATTTGGAATATTATTTGGCAACTCAACCTAATAAGGTATACTTGAACAAGTAAAAACACTATTTGGCAACTCATGTAAGTAAAATTAAATGGTGGTATCTAGCAACTCACCCTAATAAGGTATACTTGAGCAATTAAAATAAATGGTGGTATCTGGTAACCCCCTCCATATATAAATAAGTAATATCTGGCAACTCACGATCCTCTATATAACACCTGCTTGGCCTCTGGACGCTCATTATGCGTCGGACTCCGGTGGAATAAAGAAGTCTCTCCTTCCTTCTTAGGTTAAGGCTTAGGTTAGGTTTCCCTTTCGGGGGGTGAGGACATCCCAACTTCTTCCCCAAAGACCTCTTCCGTCTCCTTTCTCTTCCTCTCTTAGGTTAAGGGTACCCCTTTGGGGGGAAGGTCATCCTCCCTTCTCCCCCCCTTGGCAGCATTGAGTTGTTGCATTACCCTAACCCCCTTTGCAACATTGATGTTGAATAACCCCCTCCCCTTCATTGCATAAACCACACACCCCTTGTTGCATAACCCATTTACAACATTGATCAATATTTGGAATTGCATTGCAACATTCATGCACTCTCCCTTTTGCGCCCATATACTACTTAGTAGAATGGGCGCAAAAAGGGAGAGTGCAGAAATGTTGCAATGAGATAATGATCTATGTTGCAAGATGGTGCAAAAGGGTTATGCAACAAAGGGGGTGGGGCTATGCGATGAAAGGGGACGGGTTATGCAATGAAGGGGGAGGGGGTTATGCAACATCAATGTTGCCAATGGGGGTAGGGTAATGCAACAACTCAATGCTGCCAAGGGGGAGAGGGGAGGGAGCTTCGGGGGGAGAAGGGAGGATGACCTCCCCCCAAAGGGGTAGCCTTAACCTAAGAGAGGAAGAGAAAGGAGACGGAGGAAGTCTTTGGGGGAGAAGGTGAGATGTCCTCACCCCCCCAAAAGGAAACCTAACCTAAGCCTTAACCTAGGAAGGAAGGAGAGAGAGTTCGTTATTCCGCCGGAGTCCGACGCATTTTGAGCGTCCAGGGGCCAAGCAGGTGTTATCTCGAGGATCGTGAGTTGCCAGATATCACTTATTTATATATGGAGGGGGTTACCAGATACTACCATTTATTTTAATTGTTCAGGTATAATTTATTAGGGTGAGTTGCTAGATACCACAATTTAGTTTTATTTACATGACATGCCAAATAATGTTTTTGTTCATGTGAATGGATTACCAGATTTCACCATTTATTTTAATTATGTTGAGATGTACCTTATTAGGGTGAGTCGCTAGATACCACCATTTATCTGAATTCACACGAGTTGCCAAATCATGTTTTTATTTATTAAAAGCAAGAGCGACTTTCTCCTTAAAGTTATTCAGCAAGAGAACTAATTGTCGGCGAAATGATGATGTTGTTAAATTTCTCGGTCCACAAGGCCGTTTCACAGGTGTTCTCAGTATGTCACTTCCTCGCACCAACAAGGAAGTTTATACCGTTTAATTAATTTATTCTGACTGCGAATTTCGAAGACAACAATTTATACCTTCGGTTGATGGCGTACCCTCTCTCTCTCGGCCCGTTGAGAGAAGGGAATGCTTATTCTTGGAAGGCTATAAAATGACGCATCACACTTTTGTCCTTCTTTATTTAACACAGAATATTAGAAATTAAATCCTTTATACAACACTTGATAGAGAGAAGTTATTAACGAGCAAATGCTTACATCAAAAAGCTAAGGGGACCAGCCGAAACGGCCCTGCCCAAGGGCGGAACACTCACACCCACTCGAGGCCGAGGCGAGACTCTCACTCCCTACCTCTCGAAGCTGAGGCATGACTCCCTCAAGGCGCGCTCATTTCCTCCTTGAGAAACCCTGTGGTGCCACGTGTTACAGAAGACTATTAAACTTGCAAAATCTTACTCTAATAATTATATTAACAAGAGAATTGGTATAATTGGATATTAGCAAAAGAATTTATACAATTGTAGTTTTACACTTAACTGTTTCATGTGATTTATAATAATTGAAAAGAACATTTACAATTTGGAAATCTCTGTTTAAAATTAGACGTGGCAGCACTGTTTTCGTTAGGCTTAAGAAAAAGGGCGCCAAGCTTTCCACTGGCAATGAGACACTTTATACAAAATTAAGAATGTAACGGAATCATATTTTAATTTAGATGAACAGAATAATATCTTTTAAAGGATTAATATGTTAATTTATACAAACAGAATGATAATCTTTAAATTTTAACATAAATTTATTTTCTCGTGGAAACACTTTTCCACATAATTATTAAAACGAAACCCAATATTAACAATAAAAGAAATACATTTAAACCGAAATAAATAAAACACCATTACATCATTCTGTTTATTTAGACGATTTATTGGTAATATATAGAAGATAAATATACACTCCTATACATACGATGGATTATGTATATAATAAAAAATAAAATAAAAATAATATAAGAAATACCAAACGTTTAATCATCAAAATAATAGTTCAGGTGAAATACACACACACACAATTGTATTAAAAAATAATGACCGACTTTCTCCTTAAAGTTGTTCAACAAAAGAACTAATTATTTAAACGTCGTTCTGTCTATTTACTTTTGACAATCCTTTCTATATATTGTCCGAAGTGAATGAAAAATCAAACTGTATCAGAAAAATAACAATACAGAACTTATATATATATATATATATATATATATATATATATATATATATATATATATATAAGAAAAACAAGTTGTTCAGCAAAAGAACTAATTATTTAAACGTCGTTCTGTCTATTTACTCTTGACAATCCTTTCTATACATTGTCAGAAGTGAATGAAAAAAGAAATTGTATAAGAAAAAATAACAATACACACCTTATATATATATTTTAACTAACTTCACCTAAAATATTTATTTTCTTTCATTCCTTTCTTTGAAAGCATCACTGGAAAAAATGTATAAATTCGATGCAGGTGATCCCTCGAGCTGACTCCAAAGGCTAACCACAAAGTTCGAGAATGGAATGTGGTAGGCAAACTTTCACTCAGACTCGCTTCCGTCTCATCTCTCTCCATGCGATTGTTTTCCCTGTATATAAATGTTTTTATATTTTATTAACTTCGTTGTTTATATGTCTTATTTTTCTTTACGTGTAATTTGCATGGTATCATCTTCATAGTTATTTTCTCTGTTATTGAAATAAAATGAATGAATAAAAAATGGAAAGATATATTATTATTATACATTTTTTCAAAATTAACACACACACACACACACACACACACACAGAAAGAGTTTTGTTTATTCTATATGGATATAATATTCACAGCTTTAATTTTCAGAAGTATATTGGAACTCATTTACCTTTTAGAGAGAGAAAAAATATACATACGAGGAATATATGCAATAAATTCAGGTCATAGTTTCTCTTTGTAACTGGTACCTAACCATGGTGTAAATTACATTAGTAATAATAATAGCTAACTCGGTTTTCCTTCTCACCGAATTGTTCATCTTGACAAAGATCAAACCTTTCACTCCACCTTAGACCTACAGTTTAACGTGGAATCCGAACTACGCTCCAGCACTGGCGTGGTGAAATTACAATGTCATCGCCCGGACTCGATCTCTCAACCAGCACCCCAGCGTCTTAACCACTAGGATATCTAGGGCGCCCATTTATCTACCAACCCAAGCAGACATTCATTTTCATGATCTAAACACAATTTAATCACACTCCTACGCGAGAAGTGGCAAGTAGAAAGTCAAACCGAATACATTAATCAAAGTTGAGGATCGAGTAGTATGACGGCAAACAAATATTTTGCAAATATTTGAAACCATCGTGGGAAAGACTGTAAAAGGCAATTAACACCCACACACACACACACACACACACACACCACACACACACACATATATATATATATATATATATATATATATATATATATATATATATATATATGTGTGTGTGTGTATATATATATATATAAAACAAAATCTACAAGTCAGGAATCTTGGAAAAGCTATGAATAGTATGACCGCAAAAAATAATAATGCACAAAAACATTCTGCTTGTAGAGATCTAGATTTCTTATTTCCTAATGATATTTGTGTCATCGGATGTTACTGTGCTGTCTCTGGTAATGATCTATGTCAGGATTATGAAGAGTAGCGGCGCTAATTTTGTTTCCTGTGGTACTGAGTTGACCGGCTCTGATGAAGATATTCCTATAACGACTTGCATTCGAACTGGGAAAAAATTGAAGATCAAATAGTATGACCTCAAAAAATAATAATGTAAAATATTGTCATGATAGAGATGGTTGATCAATGTTGCGAGGAATATTGCACAAAGGGGTGGGTTCTAAAATTGGAAAACCGAGAAAAGTATGGGCGCAAATGCAAATATTGTCGTGGTAGAGACTGCAAGGTGTAATACACGCTGTGAGCATTAAATCTACGGAGAGAATATAAAGACACCATTAGTCGACCAATCAGGACGTCCAAAGCATGGACCCATGATATAGGTGTTACGATTGGTACCTTGGTACATTTTAGGTGAAGTTAGTTAAAATAAATATTGCTTTTCTTTTATATATATATATATATATATAAGGTGTGTATTGTTATTTTTCTGATACAATTTGTTTTTTCACTCACTTTTGACAATATATAGAAAGGATTGTCAAAAGTAAATAGAGAGAGCGACGTTTAAATAATTAGTTCTTTTGCTGTTTATTGTTTTTCTTATATATATATATACATAGGCTGACCATACGTACCGTTTTAAACGGGACAGTACCGTTTTTTTTAATATTTCCTGGCCGTCCCGTCGTTTTAATAAAAATGTCAATTTTGTCCCGGTTTATGTACTTACTTTTTCATGAATACAGAATATTACATAACCCCCGTCCCTTTTTTGCCATCCCAATGTCCCGTTTTTGTCTCAAGGAAATATGGTCAGCCTATATATATATATATATATATATATATATATATATATATATAAGGTGTGTATTGTTATTTTTCTGATGCAGTTTGATTTTTCATTCACTTCGGACAATATATAGAAAGGATTGTCAAAAGTAAATAGACAGAACGACGTTTAAATAATTAGTTCTTTTGCTGAACAACTTTGAGGAGAAAGTCGGTCATTATTTAATACAATTGTGTGTATATATTTCGCCTGAACTATTATTTTGATGATTATACGTTTGGTATTTCTAATATTATTTTTTTTTATTTATTTTTTTTCATATACATAATCCATCGTATGTACAGGAGTGTATATTTATCTTCTATATATTACCAATAAATCGTCTAAATAAACAGAATGATGTAATGGTGTTTTATTTATTTCGGTTTAAATGTATTTCTTTTATTGTTAATATTGGGTTTCGTTTTAATAATTAGTTCTCTTGCTGAATAACTTTAAGGAGAAAGTCGCTCTTGCTTTTAATAAATAAAAACATTATTTGGCAACTCATGTGAATTAAGATAAATTGTGGTATCTAACGACTCACCCTAATAAGGTACATCTCAACATAATTAAAATAAATGATGATATCTGGTAATCCCTTCATATGAATAAAAACATTATTTGGCAACTCATGTAAATAAAATTAAATTGTGGTATCTAGCAACTCACCCTAATAAGTTATACCTGAACAATTAAATTAAATGGTAGTATCTGGTATCCCCCTCCATATATAAATAAGTGATATCTGGCAACTCACGATCCTCGAGATAACACCTGCTTGGCCCCTGGACGCTCATAATGCGTCGGACTCCGGTGGAATAACGAACTCTCTCTCCTTCCTTCTTAGGTTAAGGCTTAGGTTAGGTTTCTCTTTGGGGGGGTGAGGACATCCCACCTTCTCCCCAAAGACTTCCTCCATCTCCTTTCTCTTCCTCTCTTAGGTTAAGGCTACCCCTTTGGGGGGAGGTCATCCTCCCTTCTCCCCCCGAAGCTCCCTCCCCTCTCCCCCTTGGCAGCATTGAGTTGTTGCATTACCCTACCCCCCTTTGCAACATTGAGTTGTTGCATAACCCCACCACTTGTTGCATACCACCTTTGCAACATTGACCATTATCTCATTGCAACATTCCTGCACTCTCCCTTTTTGCGCCCATATTAATGGGTGATTCAATGAAAATGCAACTCACTCCAATACAATACTAGAATCACCTGAAGATCTTCCCCCTCAGGTAGAGCTGGGGGGGGGGAGAGCTTCAGGTGGATCGGGCTGGGGTGGGGGAGATCTTCAGGTGATTCGGGCTGGGGGGTGATAATCTTCAGTTGATCTATATATATATATATATATATATATATTATATATATGCGACTTGTTGGTGTAGTGGTTAGTGTCGCTGACTACGAATCTATCGGCCCCGGGATGGAGACCCGGTGACGGCAGCCGGAGCGCAACAAAACCAGCTGTTCATCCTTCCACACAATAAAGAAAGTAGTTGGTAGATAAATGGTTACCCTGGGTGGTCTAGTGGTTAAGACGCTGGGTTACTGGTGGGCCGTGGATTCCATGTTAAACTGTAGGTCTAAGGTGGAGGGAAAAGCTTGACCTTCGTCAGAGTGAACAATTCAGGAGGAAGCTAACCAAAGGTTATATATATATGCCCGGCTAGGTTAATTGAATGCTCGGTTAGGTCAACTGAATGCCCGGTTAGGTTAACTTAATGCCCGGTTAGGTTAACTGTACGCTCTTAATGATTGATTAGGTTGTCGTGATATTTTCGTTAGTTTACTGTCAAAACTTGGGGGAGTACCTCCAGGTGGAGTGGACTGGGGTGGAGTATTTTCAGGTGGATCGGGCTGGGGTGGGGTGGAGATCTTCAGGTGATCCCAATACTATTCTCTGAGTTGCGTTTTAAGTGGCTCACCCAATATATATATAAATAATTATTATTCGTTTTGTTTAACTTCCTTCGCAACATCTAAGGTCATATGACGGAAGGGACCTACAGCTTTACGTGGGATCCGAACCACGGGTCGCTACATAATCTGAACGCAGCGGACGGCCTCCCATCCAACTACTATCCGACCCAATGTCGCTTTACTTAGCTTATATATATATATATATATATATATATATATATATATATATATACACACACACGAGTATATACTGGTGTTGCTTAAAGCAATTTTCGTCAAGGTTTTTTAGAAGAATGTTGCTAACATTAAATGTGTAGGAAATACAACAAAGCTGTTATTTTTTTTTATATTTTTTTTTTTTGGCGTCTGTGTTTTCTTGGCTAACTGACGTCTTCGCACTAATTTTAAGATACACACTAGCCTTATCCGACATGAACGTCCGTATGGCGACGTTATTGGTGTCACCATAGTTTCACACATTTTCTAACTGAAAATCATTAAATATTATGTGAAAAAGAAAAGATATAATGAAGGTTAGATTAGGTCATTTAGATTAGATTAAATGCTGTCATCCATATTGGAAAATGTCGTTGTTTCATAACGTATATACAGCTGTGTGTGTGTGTGTGTGTGTGTGTGTGTGTGCAATTTACATTCATAATGTTGCGGTGCCCTCCATGTTAAATTTTCGAAACCTGAAAACAAAAAATTGTTCCTTTATTGCATCACACATGTTTTATCTGTTTGTAAATTTAGCTCTACCTGTTTAAATGGCATCTTTTCAATACGACGCAATAATAGTGAGATTATAATGTAACTTTTTCTTCTTTTTTAGCCATGCAGGAATCTATACCAACGCAAATTAGAATTTGTAGCGATTAGTTGATTTATGTGTATTACTTCCCTCACTGAAAGAGGATCATTGAAATAGATCAGAACGCCACATACAAATGAAAGAAATAACAAAGGCATCTCTTTTGGTGTAGGTTCAGCCGATTTCTTATAAAATTCGCAGGCATTTCTGTTGTCAAATGTACGTCGAGTTTTTGGGTAGCTAGGCTGAATGCAAATGTTGGTCAGTATTTTGTATCTTCAGACAACATAAAGTGATAATTTGTGAAACCACTAATTAAATTTACCAAAAAAAATTGCTCAATATGTCCCGGAATACCAGTTGTCTTGGATTAAAGCTTAAAGCCATTTTCTTCTTATGATTAAAATTACTGAATTAAAGTACAGGGTGTTTCTAAAGTAACCATCTATTTTGCGAAATAATATGAATTATAAAAAAAACACCTTTAAAACATGAAAATATATATATATATATATGTAAGCTCGGCACACATTGTTGCTCTTCGTGGATAATCTTCTTCTTGTAAGTTGTGGAACACTTGAATGTGGTATGGCTTTTTCTTTAAATCATAACGTAGAATTCTGTAAACCGTTGTTTGTGGAATTTCTAATCTGTGGGATGCCCTCCGAATCGATAATTGTGGATCCTCTTCGAATGCTTCTTGAACAGATTCGATTCTTTCGTGAGATCTTCTTGGCCGTCCAGATCTACGCTCGTCATGCACAGATCCAGTCCTCATAAATTTGCTTACTAATTCGCGAATAGCCTGGTCTCTAGGGCCTGTTTTACGAAACCTTCTCTCAAACTTTTCTCTAATTTCATTGCACTTCATGCCTTTTATCCTGCATGTTACTACGTACATAAACCCGTTCTTGCACATTCATCATCAATGATATGGGTCTGAAAATAAAATAAAATAATTAACAAAAAATCGTGTAAAGCAATTGAAATATTATAAATACATGAATTTTGTATAACAATGCACATACCATTATGCCGATATAACAATTGTTTAAAATCCCCCTATTTCACCAAAATAGATGGTTACTTTAGAAACACCCTGTATAATAGAAATAAAGAGACCAAATGCGTAGCCCATATAAACTAAATGAAAGGTATGTAGCCTAATCCAGCCTTGTAGAGGCTAGGCATGTGGTGAGAAGAGATCCCCGCGTGAAAAATATAGCAAGTGGCGGCCACCACATATCTCGGGAATACTGATAATTAATTGCAATGATGCAGTGGTGGACGAGCTACTATGCTTTCTTGCCAACAAGATTGACTCTCTTGATCCTGTGACTATTACTGTGTTCATTTTTATAGGGAGGAAAAAGTTGAACGCTCTAAGAAATTGATGTTTGATTTATATGCGTCTACACGAGTAGACTATAATTAAAGGGCAGGACCGCCCCCCCCCCCCCCCCGCCCCCCAAAAAAGAGTGCTCAAAATATCAAAGGAATATAAAGGAATACAAAGGACACCAAACAGTAACAGACCGGCTGGTCTCCACAAGGCTGTCTGCTTAAGAAGGAAGGTTAAAAAATGTAAGAAAATTTAAAGACGAGTGAAAGTTCAAAACAAAGCAAAGAAAGGAGGTTGAAGAAATGAAAGAAATTTAAAGATAAAGTGAAATTTCTGAAGTAAAGAGGAGGGAATCGGAGTGAAAATTCTACAATACTTTTATCATGCAGGGCCGTAACTAGGGTTTAGAAACTAGTGAGGTCCAGATTTTTTTCGAGTGCGGCGGGACGAGCAAAATTCAGACCAAAATGACATCTACAAACACAACCCAAGCTATACACTAAACACAAAACACAAAACGCTCGACACTCCCTCTTTTCAAAAGAAAAGCGGTAATATGCGTTTCATACACGGAGAACGGTTCAGTCTCTTTTTTTTTTTTAGGAAATAATTACCGAGGTCCGGCTCGGTGACCTCATAGGTAGTTACGGCCATGCTTTTATGAACTAACAAATGCTTCTAACTGGGGGTTTAAGACAAGATAAGCGTATAGTCTCTTTTTAAAGGACTCGACCGAATTACTTTCAACTATGCTGGCTGGCAATCCATTCCACAGGTCAACGATACGATTGAAGGAAAAATGTTTAGCTTCATTAGAATTAATAATTTTACCACTAATTTGAGACCATTACCACGAGTTCTATCTACATTTCTGAAGGTGAAAATTTTTCGGCGTCAAAACCTTTAATCATTTTACACATCTGGACTAAATCTCGAATTCTCCTTTTTACAAACGAGAATAAATTTAACGTTTCTAAATGGGAGTAGTATAGCCGCAAAAGGGGAGAGTGCAGGAATGTTGCAGGTTATTATGTAATGTTGCAAAGGGGGGTGGGGGTTGTTGCAAAAGGGGGGGAAGGGGGTTGTTGCAAAGGGGGGGAAGGGGTGTTGTTGCAAAGGGGGTGGGGGAAACTTGGAGGCGGCGTTATCCCCCAAGAGAAAGGAGGAGGAGAGAAAGGAGGAGAGGTGTTCACCTGGCAGGAGCCAAGTGCACACTAAGACTTCCAGCCGGGCTGGCGTTGTTTTATAGGCTCCTAATCAGCCAGAATCAGCCAGTTGGCTGAGCCAAGGGAGGAGAGACGCCTGAAGGAGAGAGAGAGACAGCTGAAGGAGAGAGAGAGCTGAAGAAGAGAGAGATGCCTGTAGGAGGGAGAGACGCCTGAAGAAGAGAGAGATGCCTGTAGGAGGGAGAGACGCCTGAAGGAGAGAGGATAGGTACACATGCTGGAGTACTCATGCTGGAGGTACACATGCAGTAGGTACACATGCTGGAGGTACACGCACACATGCAGGAGTACACATGCTGGATGTACACATGCAGGAGTACACATGCTGAAGGCAAACATGCAGGAGAGAGAGAGAGACGCCTGAAGGAGGAAGATACATGCAGGAGAGAGAGAGAGAGAGAGAGAGAGACACCTGAAGGACAGAGTGGAGTTCTCCCCCAATTTATTTTCGTTTCCCTAACCTAAGAGGCCACTATGGGGTTTACCAAAGGGCCAGAAATAGAAGGAGCAGAGCTCCTTACTCGGCCGGAGCCGAGGGGGGAATGGTTCTTCTCCAACTTCGCGATCTTTTATAATCCTCTATTCTGGCTGAGTTGCCAGATAGCGCAAGGTATTCCAGATAGCGCCATGTGTCCCATTAATCGTGTAGCGATTGCACATCAATTATCATTATTATTATTATTATTATTATTTCTACAATGAAACGGGGTCGGGTCGAAGAACGGGTGAGAGATCTTCCTCCCCCAATATATATATATATATATATATTATTTATTTTATAACATTTAATTTTAGTTTAGAAGCAAATTTAACATTGACTTCATTGAACTTAAAGAAACAAATAACATAGTTTACCTTCGAAAACGTCATAATAGAAAACTTCATTTTACGGTAAACTATGTTATTTCGTTTACTAGAGTCAATGAACAGTCTCCATTCTTTTGGATCATAGCGATTGCACATCAATTATCATTATTATTATTATTATTATTATTATTATTATTTCTACAATGAAACGGGGTCGGGTCGAAGAACGGGTGAGAGATCTTCCCCCCAATATATATATATATATATATTATTTATTTTATAACATTTAATTTTAGTTTAGAAGCAAATTTAACATTGACTTCATTGAACTTAAAGAAACAAATAACATAGTTTACCTTCGAAAACGTCATAATAGAAAACTTCATTTTACGGTAAACTATGTTATTTCGTTTACTATAATTATATCATTCTTTTAAACAGCTTATGATATATATATATATATAATATATATATATATATATATATATATATATAGTGTTGATGAAGCCAATTAAATTCTACTTATTAATAAATAACTTTTTACACACAAACTACATCTTAACTGCAAACACCTTGCACATCAATTCTTATTATCATTATTATTATTATTATTTCTACAATGAAACGGGGTCGGGCCGAAGAACGGGTGAGAGATCTCCCCCCAATATATATTATATATATATATATATATATAATAAACAACTCATGCACACACACACACACACACACACACACACACACCACACACCACACGATGAAAGGCAGAAGCTAAATCAGTTCGAATCGTGTCTCTAGGGACACGATTCGAACGAAAAAGGTCTCTAAGGACCTTTTTCGGCCAGAGGGATTATCCTTCTACAAGCTATTCGAGCAGAAATCACCACTGACTCCAGATATTAATTTTATCATTGTTATTACTTCTACAAATATTTACGCGTATTTTAAAATATAATTTGAAGCCAATTAAATTCTACTTATTAATAAATAACTTTTTACACACAAACTACATCTTAACTGCAAACACCTTGCACATCAATTCTTATTATCATTATTATTATTATTTCTACAATGAAACGGGGTCGGGCCGAAGAACGGGTGAGAGATCTCCCCCCCCAATATATATATATATATATATAATATATATATATATGCTACACACACAGACCGTGCATGGAACTCTTCTGGGATAATTAAATCCACTATAGTCCGAGTAAGTAATGACAAATACCGCCTCGGTGGTGTAGTGGTTAGCGTAGCGGACTACGAATCCATCGGCCCAGGGTTCGAGACCCGACGGCAGCCGGCGCGCAGCAAAACCCAGCTGTTCCACACAATAAAGAAAGTGGTTGGTAGATAAATGGGTACCCTAGGAGGCCTAGTGGTCAAGACGCTGGGCTAATGATGGGAATATATCCGAAAACATCGTAATGCACGATTTTTTCTATGTAGCAATAATAATTAACTCTTTCAAATACGTGATTTAAAATAACAGGACCATTTTACCCGAGGCAGTAGTATATCCGAAAAACATCGTAATGCACGATTTTTTCTATGTAGCAATAATAATTAACTCTTTCAAATACGTGATTTAAAATAACAGGACCATTTTACCCGAGCAGTAGTATATCCGAAAAACATCGTAATGCACGATTTTTTCTATGTAGCAATAATGATTAACTCTTTCAAATACGTGATTTAAAATAACAGGATCATTTAACCCGAGGCAGTAGTATGCCGAAAAACATCGTATAACCTAATTTGCAACTATAGTTTACCTTGACTTTCATATGCTTCTATCCTGTTTTATTAATAAAGATTTTTAACTTTTAATAACGTATGAATAAAGATTTTTAACATTTAATTTTATTTTAGTATTTATTCATGCCACGCCGCCTTAGACCACAGCTTAACGTTGAAACCGAATGTTCTTTTTAAAATATAATTAGGATATAATTTCTTTATTATAAAATAAGTTAACAATTATGTTAACAAACAATACTAATAATTTGTAAAAATATAATATAAGGGACTACCATAGAAATGTAAGTGCCTATAATTCGATTTTATATATGTTACTCGTCCGGTCTCGTTATAGCGGATTGGTACACGTCATAGCTCCACCCAGCTACATCGGCAGCCAATCACTACGAACATCTGGTCTTTTGGGCGGAGCTTGGCGAATGTGCATATAAAAGGGGATATTTTCAGTTGGGAGTAACAGTAGCTATTTTCGCATCAGTGAATAACACTAGGCAACAAATTTCAACTTTTTTTTTGTTACAGACACGTGAACTACTGATTCCTACTAAAGCGCTGATGCTGATTTCAGATCTGATATCAAAATTTCTCTATCACGTCCAGATTTTGTGTAACCGAAAACCCCTATTTTTCATTTTTTTTCTCACCCGCTTCTATTACGAAAGCCGTCTAAGCTACTTTTCCGTGCCACGTTTTATGTTAAGCATACTTAAATAATTAGTGAACAGGGATGTCTTTCCTCCTTTATTCTGGCTTAAGACAGACAGCGGAATTCCGCTGGCGGAGTTACCACCCCTGCGCCCAACCATCCACCCAAAGCGCGTTAGTATTTTGTTGTTACTACTGAAAGGCAAATTCCTGTTCTTAAGTGAAACTTTGGTGTGTCCTCTTCCTTTGTCGCTTGTAGGATGACGAGCTCTCCTTCTGCAGGAACCAACAATAATCTCCCATCATATTTGGGTTGAAATTACCTTGGTATCTGTTTTCCATAACTGAGATATGTTGGTGGAAGCGCTCACCATGCTCGTCACTTACAGCCCCAAGGTTGGCCGGGAAGAAGTCAAGATGAGAATGTAAAAAATGAATTTTCAAAGACATTCTGCATCCCATTATTTCATAAGATTTAAGCATGTTTTCTACGAGTTTACGGTGGTTTTCAGCTTTGTGGTTTCCAAGAAAATTTTTGACAACTTCAACAAAGATGTCCATGCTCCTAGTTCATTCTCATTTAGGTTAGATGGAAACGATGAGTCGTGGATGACACTGCGGATCTGTGGTCCAGTGAAAACTCCAGCTTCTAGCTTAGCATCTGTCAATATTCCTTTGAATTTATCCTTTAAATATTGGAAACCACTACCTTGATGATCCATACCCTTCACGAAATTTTTCATAAGGCCAAGTTTAATGTGAAGTGGTGGAAGATGTACTTTCTGAGGGTCAATAAGTGCTGGGTGTTTCACATTGTATTTACCAACAACATGTTCAGTTCTAGATGGCCAATCATGTTTTTTGTAGTGGTTCTTTCATCTCTGCTGTTCCATAGACACAAAAAGCACATATGCTTTGTGTAGCCCAACTGTAACCCAAGAAGTAATGATACAACTTTAAGGTCGCCACAAATATTCCATGTGTGGTCCTTATATTTGATGAGTCTTAGCAGCAGTTTCATCGATTCATAAGTCTCATTAAGGCCAGTGGCATGTGCTACAGGTATTGAAGGTTTTTCATTGCCGTTGTGCAGTAATACAGCTTTAAGGCTAGCTTTACTAGAGTCAATGAACAGTCTCCATTCTTTTGGATCATAGCGACAGCCAATCCCTTGCATCAGACCACTGATATCGTGGCAGAAACAAACGTTTTCTTCCTGTAAGTAAAATGATGAAAACTGCAAATGGCGATGGCGGAAATGGGAAACTTTGGTGTTTGGTTGGAGAAGATTAAATTCTTGAAGTCTTGAACCAAGCAACTCTGCCTTTTCTTTTGGTAATTCCAAATCGCGCACTAAGTCATTTAACTCCGCTTGACTTAACAAATGTGGGGAAATATTTGCATCTGGAACATATATGCCATCTTTCCCTGTTTCTATATCACTAGCAGAATCTTCAGATGAACTGCTGTCTGTTATCGTTGCTGGTGGAACTGGTGGTGGATTTGTTTCATCATGTGGTACTGGTTTCATTGCTGATTCGCAGTTTGGGTACGTGATCTTTGATTTGTTTTTCTTTGTGAAACCAGCAATCTTTGTCAAACAAAAATAACAATCATTGAAGTGATTTTTCGGCTCACGCCAAACCATGGGGACTGAGAACGGCATAGCTTTTCTTTTACCATTCATCCAAGCTATTAACATTGCATTGCACTGTGCACAGCAAATATGTGGTGCCCAGTCCCTCTGTTGGTCTCCTAACTTACAGTCAAAATAACACTTGTAGGCAAGTTTAATCTTTGTTGTTATGTTTCTACGTTGTGGCTTAGGTGTATATTGTCCACAGACAAAGCAGAAGTTGTCTGGGTGATTTACACAAGCACGTCTATTTGATGCCATTTTGAATTACCATACAATATCTGAAAAAACGTAGAAAGTAATTATTACGATGTGCAAAATAAAAAAATACACACCGTAGTACAAAACAAATGCTATAAAAACACACAAGTCACCACAACCTGTCACTTGCTCATCAGCAGAGAGCTTCAACAACCGTTCTGCTTGACTGTCACGTAGCGACTGACCGTTGGGCCGTTGCCCGTTACTATGCTCTTGACTCAGTGTTGCCAACTCGGGATAAATTTTATTTATCAAAATTGTTCGAATTTGTATATAGTTGGCAAAAAAAATGCTTTAACCTTGAAAAGCAAGTTTCATATTACTGGCATTAAGCCGATTAAAACCAAAATCTGGACGTGGTAGAAAATTTTACTAAAAGTGATTTGCATTTTACACAAAATCTAGACGTGATAGAAAAAATCTAATTATAGATTTGAAATCAGCATACCGAAATTAGCTAGGAGCACCTATTTGGTCTTCTGTAACAAAATCTTTGTTGCCTAGTGTAATCAACCATGGACCTGTACGTCTCCCCAGACTTGTATGAAGAACGTGATACTGCAGCATTAACCACAATTAGTCTTTTCAATGCGCTGATTGTGGCGAACTATTTTCGACGCAAACCGTAGAAGATATTTGCAGTGACGCTCCTTACAACCCGACGCAAGGGACTACCATAGAAATGTAAGTGTCCATAATTCGATTTTATATATATACGGAGAGTTGTAGTATTTCGTCAAATAGATACTCGCCAAAAATGTCAATCAATGTTATTTCCCCATTATGCTAAAATCGAAATTTTTATGGCGTTCACTCCTCGAACCAAAGATATCTTCACATAATGGGGATCTGTCTGTCTGTATACTCTGTATATGTTTTCCTTTAAGGTCCGATGAGGATTTGACGCGAGTTATACAATCTTTTGAAGGGAATACGGAGGGTATACTAATCAGTCAACAATGTCAAATAATGTAAGTGTTTTTCGATCTTTTTGGGATAAGAAGACGCAATATATTTTCATAAATTTATTAAATGAAAGAAATCAGTACAATAAACGAATATACAAATATACGAACAAAAACATTATAATATACAACGAGTACGTACAATTGGAAAACGGTTTTTTATCTGTCTGCATACCATTTCATCGTTTCGGTGAGTGTGACACGGGTCAAATAAATTTAAAAAATTTATAAATTCTTTATCATTTGACATATGCATGAGAAATGAGACACAGTACATTCCGCAAACATTAGTAAAATATCCCTGCATACGAAATGGGTTCCATACAACTTCGGGAATATGTAACTGAGCGAGAAATTTTACAATAATAGGGTCACTCCAGGGTTGAGTACCGAGTGAATCAAAATAGTACAGGCGCTGTCTATTTTTAAAATAGACCGCGATCCAGTGAATCCCTTCATTACCGATGATGTCTGTGTTCACAATAAGACTACCGCATTCTCGCGTACTTGGCAAACTCAATGTTTCATTCTTCGCAAACACGCCGATAAATTTGGAACGTGTGACTCGCTCCATTACTTTCTGAAGTGTATTAGCATCCATTTTAAAAGTCAGTGATAACGCTTCTAAATCTATCTACTTCTATTAGGGCTTGCGATTCGAGATATACTAGTACACTAATAGGAGCGTCTATAGGCTTGGCGAATTCCAGCCGCACTGAGATGTTACCGCTCTGCTGTGGTGTTAAATGGGTATTTACGCTAGCAGATAAGTCAGGTGTAATGTCAAACGGATAAAGGTTAAATTGATCAATGAATTCTTCCTGCGTTACCCCATTACCAAGCTCATCACAATCACCTGCAATATGGGTCAGATTACTATAGGCTCTGGCACAAAGAGGTAACACAGCGTCTGATGAATAGTCCGTACCCATTGTTCCACCCAAAGCAGTGCCATTAACGTATAGAGTTATATTTTTAAGTCCGAAATTCTCGAATTTAAAGGCACTCTTTTTATATTTTCCATTCACCGAAGCGTGGTCCTGCATGCCGATTAATATCCTTTTAGGAAGATTTCCCAGGGCAATGTTTTCTATCTGCTTCGATGCCAACCCTGCAGGAACCGTATATAGTTTGATCTGCACTCTGTTAATAGGATATTTCACTGTAGCGTTTAGTAAATTTTTCTCAATTTCTAGTTGTTTTGGTGAACTTAATTTCACTCGCCGTACGCGGAGGTATGTGTCCATAATGTGAACCACAACGGACTTTGCACCCTCTTCTTGATTCGCATCCAGATTTAAGCAGATCTCAGGACTCGTGCGGGTGAGCTTTATTTTCATATCCACCCCGTTCACAAGCAACTTCTCCTGGAAAGTGAAATCTGTGTGCAACCGTCCAAAACACTCGTATATTTTCTTTTTAGAATTTTTAAATTTGTCCTTTACACTATTTTCATCTTTAGTTTGATAATATCCCTCCGCACTTAAAAAGGTAGCCTTCGCTTCTTTGGAAAAGTTGAGGACATTTTCCAAATAGGCTCGTAGATGATAGTAACCCGTGCCTGCCGATATGTTGGTCTGATTTAAATATACGTCACACTGGTTGAATATGGCGTGCAGAAAGTTTGTTTCAGGGTATACAGCATATTTGTCATCGCAGGCCGTTCCATCAGAATGGGCTATACGTAGCTTAGCGTACATGTGCACACAGCTTGGATCAAAAAAGTAAGGACCTGAGCTGGGTATCACGAATTCTATAGGTGCACTCGGGGAACTAATTGTGTTTAAAGGGTTAATTGTAATAATGTCACTGTGCTCAATAGAAACTTGGGTTGGCGGGAGCTCAAAAAAGGACAGCTCCGATTTACAGCATTGTGAACTACATGGGTGGATGAAGCGTGCCATGGCGAAATAGTGACTCCTCTCTCGACAAGTGGTAAAAAACTATGATTCATGAGATCAATATCCTTAGCTTATATCAGTCAAAAAAGTGGTCAACCATAGGTTTCATTCGCTTACAGCATTTCTTTTTTGATAGCCTTTTACGTTTAATACCACGTGACCCTTCTTCTTCTTCCGGGGAGCCCTCCTCTTCTTCCCGCCACCACGCATTTTTCTCTTTGCATCTTTGATGATTTCGTTCCGTGTACGCTTTAAATGTTTTTTTAGGCTTCTTTAGGTTTAGCCCCGGCCAATATGTCTTCTGCAGTGTTAAGGCCTGATTGTAGCGCTTTCCTTCCAAGGTATCTGGCACCCCTCTTCAGCAAAGGAACAGCTGTACGTAGTATGGATGAAAAAATGGATCCAAGTCCACTACCGCGGTGGTATCGCATCCCTCGATAGACGGTGAAAGGCTTTCTATCCATTATAACTCAGTGCGTCGAAAGTGTAGCTTCACTGTTAAGCTCCCGTTACCAAATGGGAAGTTTTCGCCCTCAATCGTTCTTATATATATTGTGATATTGGTTATTAAATTAGTTGCGACATTCACATAATGGGGTCTGTCATATGTAATACTCAAACTCCTTCCTCTATGGTTGGGGATGTGAGCAATGCGCAGCAGGCGTGCCTGGGTATCCCCAACAAACTGGTGCTCCACTATATTACTGTAAATATAGCACATGTCTGGGGACCTTTCAGCCAATTTCTCCATCTTCAATTGATACATTAATCTGGACAAGTTATACTGTGTCTCGTGAAATGTGTCTCTTTGGAAGGCTGCGCTATATCGGCCGTTGGTTAGAATTTTGAACTTTCTATGTTCTTTAAGACATCTGTTAGTCTTTGATTTTAGGATTAGTGTATGTGCAGGGTTGTTTACGATTTCATATACTAAATCATTCGTAAGGTTTGAGTTTCTTAAACTTACGTTTAAGCCTCTCACAACATCCTCGGCCGAACCATATTGACCCGGCCCTAGTCTTACTTCTGTACTGTAATACCGTGCAATCTTAGTCCAAGCGATGCGCATAGTTTCATCCATAGCTACCCCAGCTTTTTCACACTCGTCAATGTCTCTAAGAATCGTAAAAACGGTTTCTTCATGTTCAATATTTAAAAAGACGGTGTCCAGCTGAATTTCGCATATCCCCACCTCATACGAATCACGACCCAATTCAATGTGCCCATGGAGTTCTGTTACAAAGTTGGCTAGCGTGTTGTTAGGGTGTACAGACAGGGACGAGGAGGACGGGAGTGTGACGTAGAAATGGTTAGGAGCCATGTTGCATACTATTTAAGCTTCATTGATGCATCAGCTTTTATATAGGTGTTGAAGCTTTCTGGGTACCCTAGCCATTTCACCAGGTACATTTTTCTCCTTCCTGAACCTTTGCTTCCTAAAATTTTCTCAATTTTAAACACATTTTTTTCTAAATTAAACGCAACTTTCTGCAATTCCTCGCGGTAAAAGCCTCCTGAGATTTCTTCCCCATTCAAATCTTCAATGTAATACATCATTATCACACCTTTAGGTCTCACAGCCCTAACTTTAAAAATCTCGCGTGTCCATCCTTGCTCAAAACCTTTGCGAATTTATTCCCCGAACGCGACAGCCTTAATAATCATTGATTTTGAAGCGCACAGAGTGTGGTGGTGGTGGTGTGGTGGTGGTCCATCTCTTCTCGGGAGCGTACCTCTTTCTAAAACTTCGTTAGGTGTTGCCCCAATCGTGCGATGGTGTGAGCGGTTGTAGGATGATGCCAATGGTTCCAGAATGTCTAGAAATCTGTATGTGTTTTTATGTGTAAAATAACGGTGCATGCGTTCCTTTATGGTGCGCTGAACTCTTTCAGCTAAAGAAGCCTTATGTATAGAATTGGTTGTGTAAAAGCTGATATTAAACTCTGTCAACATATTCTGAAAAGCACGGCCTATAAACTCCTTCCCCATATCCGTACAAAAATAGCCAGGAACCCTGTTTTCTTTTAACATTAGCGTTTTGGTGGCCTTACCAACTGTTTCAGGTGATTTATTTTTCAGAGGAACTAGCCACAGATATCTAGAGAATACGTCTATTATGAATAGAATGTAGCGGTAACCATCGTTATACACAGAATATCTTTGCATGTCTGTTAAATCTGCTTGCCAAATAGAATCAATCGAGGAAGCCGTTGTCTTGGCTGTTTTAAACCTTTTTCTCACAGGCTTATGAAGCGTATAAGCGTCCTGCTCCCTCAAAAATCTTTCAACATCTTTTTTTCCTACTCCGTAAACGTGCAGTCTATCTACGCCGCAGTCAGAGGATGGGGTAGAAATGTCATAATAACGTTTAGTTAATACGTTAGCCATTTGCGTATTTTAAAGGCACGTGGGTAGGGTTGGTTTAACCTCTTCTTGCTCCTCTTCAAAGGTGTTACCGCAGGGGGTGACGGCGCCTTCAATTGTGTCACAGGCGTTGCATGTTCCAAGTCTTTTAACCTGTTCAGATTTCCTATCAACGTTTTAGGGACATTTATTTGTTGTAGTCTTGCTTTAATATGCTTCCATCCTGATGGTGATGGCCTATCCCACTTTCTCACCAGATCATGGACAATGTCTACGATATTCGATCCCTGTACCTTTGATCCTTCCACAATGATCCCCTGTATCGGTCCATTGTATGGCGGGATCCTCATTCAATAGATTATAAAGACTTAAGCCTTTACTCCTCAATGTAAGTGGGAGGGTATTTTTTAATACATGTTCGATATGTTGTGTGGCTAATCTTTTTGGTTGATCAGCTGTATCGTCGGGTACAGGTCCTATGTCGCCATCGTCCCCCGTGCTGTGCCTAATAACCACAGGAATCTCCGTAGGGCTCTTATAATTTTCGTACTCGTGAAGAAATTTCTGCAGAGCTTCTTGGTATAAGATTCTTTTCTCATCAGGTGTTTTTTCACTGTTTAATAGGGCTAACAATTCGCTTTCCATTCTTTTAAGTCTGCTTTTACGGGGATCTAGATCCGTGTCTCTTTGCAGTGAAGCGTACACCTCGTGGGGAATCACTACCACTTTCTTCATTATATTAATCTAGTCAGTAAAGGGCCCAAAACTGAAAATAAGATGGGGAGAAATGACCCTCCTGTTTGCACAATAACTCGTTTTTTCTTCGCTACAGTTTGACTTTTACGAGCGAGTGTACGTATTATGTTCTTGTAGCGGCGTAGGCGAGCCTTCTGATGGGTTTTCATTGATACATTGCAATTTATAACGTTAAGACAGATTTCACAGATGCATTTTAAAAAGTCGGCGTCGATATTTTTAATAAACATCTGCTGCATTGCCCGGGGCAGTCGATGATAGATTTTTATTAATTCATGGTATTTCTTTAGTCTCTTTGTCATTCTGGAATATACACCGTTTCAGGCTCGTTTGGAAATATATTCGTTCGCAGAAGCACTCTAAACGTGTTTCGCGGATGAAGGTCGCAAAGCAAATATCCGTAACGCGTGCTTGTAGCTTCTTTATAAACTTCCAAAAACTCCTTACGCTGATTCGGGAACATTTGATTGGCTAATACCCCAATTTGTGATACATCTCTACGTTGCGCGAATAAGACTAGATATTGCGTATTTAACGACACATCGCGCATGTATCTATTTTTGAAAAATAGATTCTGATTGATGAAGAACACGCTTATGTTAAGATGGTGGGAGTATACTGTAAATGTCTCGGCAAACGTTTTATCCATCTCCAACATGAGATCGTCAATTACAATGATTGTATGTTCAGTTCCCTTTAGCGAATTAACGTCATATACACCTTTGTGGAACAAAATATCATCTTGGTACTCGTTGAACACTGATTGATTACGTCGAATAGCACCATATAACTTTATGCACAAATTTCGAGAACATCTCGCCCTTTTCTTTAATGATTTTAAGCATAAACACAGTTTTACCACATCCTGTAGGTCCAGATATAATACATGTGGATGGGCTCGTGAATCTGAATTTTTCTACAGAGTCCATTTCTAACACGTCACACTCCTAAGTGGGTCATTTACAAAATATTACAAATTTTGAGTGCTGATCCTTATATTTCTTCTCCCACAGAACCGACGATGAGGTAGAGCAACCTATCATTACGGATGACGATGACAGTGTAGTTGTGATCTCCTCCCCTGAACCTCACCAGCGATACAGGTTGCACGTCCAAAGCGGAGGTATGAGAACCCCACATCAGGTATAAAGCGACCGAAATACGCACCTGTTGCAGCAGACCCCAACCCTCAACCTCTTACGCAACAACCTCCCCAGCAGCAGCACCTAATATACCCCCTTATTCCGCCCCCGTTCTGTTAAGTCTACAATAATAGAGCCCCAACCCTCCTACGCAACAGGGCCCCCATCAGCAGCGCCTAATATCCACTAATCGCCCCCCGTTCTGTTGAGGATGTTATTACGTTCGAGTTAGTGCGATCCGCAGCCCCCACCCCGCCTTGACTAGAAATCGGTATAGAGTCAGGGTCGACCTAGAGTCATGTATAGCAATGGAATTGAGCGCGGGATACGCAGGGTAGTACAGCATATTATAGAGTTTGCTCTTCAGAATCGCGACGAGCGTGAGGTCAGGACGAGTCTGTCCTTTGGGTTCGGGTCAGATGACGGTGATGTAGACGATTATTGGGTGATAGTACCGTTTAGACGTTTGGCTGCTGAAGATGTAGAATATATATTAGGGCGTATAATGCAAGCCGTCCAAAGTAGTATAGCCTTCAATATGGACAACTTCACGGTAAATATTGACCGTGTATTCCGTGTTGCGGGTCATAGTGCCATACCGTACACTCTTAACTTCAATTCTCCAACTATTTACCGAAGGCATATAAACGTCGATCGTGGTTGCGGCTTTATAGCAGTACTCTTAGCACGTATGTTTACTGTACAAAATACACGGACTCAAAAAATTTGGCTGCCTACGATCGTTGAGCGTGCCCGTAAACTAGCTGTAGACTGTGAACTTGAATTTGACTGTAATATGGGTCCTGAAGAGCTGAGAAAGGTAGAACAGGAAATGAATGTGCGCATAGTTATATTTGGTTTGGATGATCGCCGCCGGACTGTGTATGTTTTTAAAAGCTGTGTGAGAGATCGTACAAGGCCCCTACTTATTTTAGGATTGTCAGGAACAACGTATCTCCCCATCCGTAATATAAGGGGGCTTTACGCGAGTTATGACAAAAGTCGAAAATATGGGAGACATCATGATTTGTGTAAGGGGTGCCTCGAGTTTGCGGATGATATAGTGAGACATTGTAAAGAATGTCACATGGTATGTGAGCAGTGTAAAAGCACCAAATGTGAAAGCCGTGTAGTTGAGAAGAGAGACTGTGATGTGTGTAGACGCACATTTTTCAATAATAGCTGCTTTGATCTCCATAAATCAATTGGTACGTGCAGGAAAATGAGAATCTGTGAATGTAGTATGTTTCACACAATGGATAATTGGGGAAAATTTAAGCACAAGTGCGACGTAATTCACTGTCCTACATGCCAGGAGGAATATAAGGCGGATGGAGTAAAGCATGTGTGTTATATGAAAGATGCTAAGCCTAAAAATAACCCTTGTATAACTGTGTACTACGATATAGAAACATATACGAACGCTGAAACCAAAGAGGTAATTCCACATTTACTTGTGAGCCAGACCATCTGTGATGAGTGTATGGGTATCGAATGTGACGAGTGCCCCAAATGCGGTAAACGGACAAACGTTTTTAAAACGAATGTCGGCGATAGTCCTGTGAAACTATTTGTGTCCTATATTGTCAAGTTAGCCGACAAGTTCAAAAAAATGACTGTGTATATTCTCGCCCATAACGGGGCAAAGTTTGACACGCAGTTCCTTTATAAGGAGTTGCTTGAACACGAATCCTCTGAGATATTTACAGGTGATCCATTGAAAAGAGGCAACAAATTAATACAGATGCAGATAAGAGGCAATGTACAATTTAAAGATACTTTATTATTCACACCTTGTAAATTAGCAAAGCTACCCAAGGTGATGGGAGTAGCAGCTGAAGTTTCCAAAGGATACTTCCCATACACTTTCCTCACCAGCGAGACTTTAAACTACGTAGGCCCACCACCCCCCAAACATTATTTTGACTGCATGGATGAACGTGAAGACTTTGATCGATACTACGACAGTTTTAATGAAAGTAACCCTTATAATATAGCTGATGAATGTGAGCGTTATTGCGTGAATGATGTGCGCGTGCTTAGAGTATGTTTCCAGGCCTTTAGAAGTATGTACATAGCCCGTTTCAAATGCGATCCACTGCAAGTCGCAACCACCATCGCATCATTATGTTTTACGGTGTTCAAGAATAACTTCATGCCTAAAGACACCTTAGCCATTATTCACCGAAACAACCCCCGCAGTTACGGACACAAGGCTATTTACTGGCTCATACACCTGCAGCAACAAACAGGTGTATACATAAAGCACGCCCGCAACACGGGTGAAGTACCCATTAAGATTAATGGACGTGTTTTTTGGGTTGATGGGTTAAGTGAAAACCGTGTCACTGGTGTGAAGACTGTGTACTCCTTTAACGGTTGCTGGTGGCATGGATGCCCCCGTCCTGAGTGCGGAGTCACCGGAGATATCCACGGTAGGTCTCCTGCCGACTGTCTTGCATCGACCCGCACCCGCGATCAACTTATAGGATCACAGTTCACTCACAAAGTCTTGTGGGAGCATGAATATGATGCACGGATGGAGACAGACGATGTATACCGTGAGGAAATAAAAACGATCAAGCGTTCAATGGTGCTGGATCCTCTCAAATGCGGTGATAGCTTGTTTGGAGGACGTACAAATCCTTTCAGACTATACTTCCCACCTACGGAGGGCGTGAAGCTCCATTACTACGATTTCTGTTCTTTATACCCATACGTGATGAAGAGCCATCCGTACCCCGTGGGCGCTCCTGAGAAACTGGTGGGGCCTAGCCTACCATCCATCAATGAATTTTCAAAAAATTTGAATGATCATTACTTTGGGCTCTCTTTCGTAGACGTACTCCCCCCACGCAGTTTATGGATGCCGATCTTACCTGTCGTTATCGACGACAAGCTCATGTTTCCCCTGTGCGTGAAGTGCGCGGAAGAGGATAACGGCGAATGTAACCATATACCCCACCAGCGTAAGATCAGAGGCGTATATACAAGTCCTGAGCTGGCCCTAGCCGTACGCCATGGTTATAGAATACTGAAGATACACGAGGTGTGGAGGTTTCAGAAGCTCCCCAACCTTTTCACACCATATATAAACGCCTTTTTGAAGGATAAGGTTGAAGCATCAGGGTATCCGCGAGGAGTTGATACCGAAGATGAAAAGTCTGCCTATATTCAACGTCACCGCGACCGCGAAGGTATACAACTTGATCGTGTCCAAATTGTAAAGAATCCTGGCAAGCGCTTTAGTGCAAAATTGTGTCTAAACAGTCTATGGGGAAAATTTGCGCAGAATACCGGCAGAGGGAACATTCATTTGGCACAAAGTTATAGCGATGTCTGGGATTATGCCAATGCCCCCGATAAAGAGGTCATGGAGATCGTGAATGTAGGTAATACTTACGTAATAAAGTACAACAACACTGAATTTGCCACAGATACCTCAAGGGTTACAAACATACCTGTGGCGAGCTTCACAACAGCCTACGCCCGTATAAAACTTTGGGGTCTATTGCATTCTCTTGGGCGGAGAGTATTGTATGCCGATACAGATAGCGTGATATTCACAGAGAGGGAGGGTGATTACATGCCCGCTATTGGGGAGTTCCTCGGCGAGCTCACTGATGAGATCAAGGATGAGTATGGGGACGACGCATACGCCGACTCTTTTATCTCAACAGGACCTAAGACTTATGGGGTACGGGTCAGGGTAGGGGATGAAATGAAATATATCGTGAAGGCAAAGGGTATTACGCTCAACCATGCGAATCGGGAGGTTGTTAACTTTGAGTCGTTGAAGGATCTAGTCTAGTATGTTTGGAACCTCACCAACTAATTGTAGGCACCCACAATTTTCGGGCGCAGAAGCTGGGAGGCGTGAAGGAACTTAGGGGTACGATGGTGTGCCGTAACACCTATAGGAAACGTTACCAGTTACCTGGCACCTATGATACCGTACCCTTTGGATACCAATGATGCTTCTAACTCACACGTCTTGTATATAATCGTATCTATTTGTAAATATGTATATATATATATAACTTGAATATCTCGAATCGTATTTGTAAATATATGAATATCTCAATAAATCAAATAGCGTTTCACTTTCTCCTTTGTGTGTGTGTGTGTGTGTGTGTGTGTGTGTGTGTGTAGGTGAAAGTTCTAAGCTCCGCCCACTGCGTGAGTCATGCTACTATCTGGGAGTCCCTGCGTGGTCAGTCGACCGCAGTAAGCCCGAGAGATCAGACGTGTATTCAGATCAGACGTATATTGAAATGGCTACCTTTAATATTGCTTGCACAACGTTTATGAAATGGTATTCAGTAAAGTGTGAGGATGTGGTGGATACCGAAAAACTTCCTATTCCCCCCTCCTATGCCTCTTTTAAAACCACATTGGATTGTGCGAAGTTCCAAGATGTACAAATACTCTACGGATGTTCTAGTGAGACTGTTGAAGGCTTTCGTTGCACAGACGATGTGCTGAAGTATGCTGCAGGGCTAAACTTTATAAAGTCTCACATACACCGTGAAGTAAAAGAACAACGCGTGCAGAAGAGAAGCAGCAGGTATGGATAATGAGCCTTGTGGATGGGTGGTGTGACAAGCGGTATTACGTCATGCTACACCATGTCGATTACTCATACCCTACGTCTGAAAATGTGAATCTCGTGATCATGGACAATCTTAGGTGTTTTTATCACTATATTAACGTATATCATGATGAGGTTCATAGTGAGGTTGTGGCTAGTGCCATGCGTGAGTTTTTAACAGATTTTAGAGACGAGTATCGTTTGATGGGTAGAAAGGAAAAATATGAGCATATGTTCCTCTCAAATAGTGCGCCGGAGTGTGGAGATGATTAGTGCCTAGTTCTTATCCAAAGTGCGTAGGCTGGTAGTGACGAAACGGAAAAACAAATATGTGCAACAATTCGAGTCGTACGAACATGCCCATTCACGTATCATCGAGTCAGCCGCCCGTCGAACCGTTCCTGCTTGTGCCTCACACGGCTCATAGTTATCTCAGAGCTTGAGCCGAGTAGACGTGCGCTCCTCGAATACGATGGAACTTCCTTTGAGCAGCATTCTCAACGCCTCGTACGATGTGTCCGTGACGAAATCGTTGCGCGTGTTCAGGCGTAATTCCGGTACCATTAGCTATGTACTGGAAACGGAATGTAGACCGACAAACAAACGGGTTTATTTAAGTATCGAGGAGATGAATAGAATCTTTGTGATAGTTGATAAGTGGTGTGAAGATCGTTATAAAATACCTGCTAACGTAGGTACAAGAAGAGAGCAGATTAGTGACGCGCCCTCATACGCCGTTGTATGTACGTTGTGTATAAATAACGATCGGCCGTGCATTGATATAAGGCTTATGTGGAAGAATGCTTCTGATAATAACGCTCTTATTCCTACGCGAAACCGTTTCATCCTCGACAGAATGTTTGAAATCGTCGGATTCCGTAAACTGAAACCTATATTAGACGCGCGTGTTACGGATATGCTTTATTTTGATACAGTTCTTGAATACGCATACACTGCTCTGCTCGATGGGTTTGCCGAGTGTAGGACTGGTGAGAATGGTCTAGTGCTGGATGTTTATTTAAAAAGTTTAGACTCTTTGAAATACCATGAACTTTGGTACAAAGCAATTGATCGGTACAAGGCTGAGCTCACCTACACCGTTCACCCTGAAGAACTATTTCTTTATATAACGCGCAGTTGCCGTAACGATTTAGAAGATTATTTCAATTGCCGCTATGTTGAGTGAAGAGTTCACGATTGAAAAGCCCGAGTCGGTAGAAATAAACCCTCGATTGGAAAAGCATTCTTATAAACTTGTGTTTAATAATGTAGCTAACGATGAACTCTTTGTGCGTGCTTTTGATTGTATTCTAGACGTATTTAAAGATGACTTGCCAACCGGTTGTAAAGTGGGGACAAAAATAGTACTGAACGATATGAAAGCCATTCATATCGAATACAGGTTTCCCTATACTTTAAGCGGTGAAATATTATTAAGCCGCATAGACTGCGTAATGCAGAGCAATAATGATGTAATTGTAAACTCGATTAAGACCGAGTTTAGTATTTTGAAAAAAAAGTGAATTGTATATATATATTTTGCTTGACGATTATACGCATATTTCTATTGATTTGTGTTTATATATATATATATATATATATATATATTTTTTTTTTTTTGCTTGATATTTCTCCTGTACGGTTATGTACATATTGAAGTGTATATGAAATGTATATTTTATTTTATATATCACCATAATTGTGTGTGTGTGTATATTTCTGTTATGTACATATTGAAATGTATATGAAATGTATATGAAATGTATATTTATTTTATATATAATTATGTGTATATATTTCTGTTATACGCATATTCCTCAAATGTATATGAAATGTATATTTTATTTTATATATATATATATATGTCCATAATTGTGTGTATATATTTCTGTTATACGCATATTCCTCAAATGTATATGAAATGTATATTTTATTTTATATATATATATATATCCATAATTGTGTGTATATATTTCTGTTATACGCATATTCCTCAAATGTATATTTATTTTCTATATATTTATAATAAAAAGAATGATGCAATGTTGTTTATTGTTATGCCTTCTACCACCGGTATTCTGTATACAACAGGTATCTGGCAATATTTAAGCCTTCTAAGCCAACTGGCTGATTAGGAGTCTATAATAGTGTATACAATGGAATACATGGCGCTATCTGGCAACTCAGCCAACTGGCTGATTAGGCGTATATAATAATAATGTATGCAATAATACTGCTAAAAAGAGGTATCTGACAACCAGCCAACTGGCTGATTAGGAGTCTATAATAATGTATACAATGGTATCGCGGTATCTGGCAACTCAAGCCATTTACGCCAACTGGCTGATTAGGAGCCTATAAAACAACGCCAGCCCGGCTGGAAGTCTTAATGTGCACTTGGCTCCTGCCAGGTGAACACCTCTCCTCCTTTCTCTCCTCCTCCTTCTTTCTCTTGGGGGATAACGCCGCCTCCAAGTTTTCCCCCACCCCCCTTTGCAACAACCCCCACCCCTTTGCAACAACCCCCACCCCTTTGCAACAACCCCCACCCCCCTTTGCAACATTACATAATAACCTGCAACATTCCTGCACTCTCCCCTTTTGCGGCTATACTACTAATGGGCAATGTATGATTTGTTTCTAAGTCTAGAAATCATCTTAGTTGCCCATCGCTACACTCTCTCCAATGTAATGTAAGCATTGTTTTTTTCCAACTTAAATTCAAATGATGTGCCAATAAATCCTAAGATTCAATTTGCTTTTCTAACCGCTTCGATACTTTGCTTACTCGGTTTAAGTGTCGACAACTCTCTTCCGTAACACTCGTTAGTGTTTTGTCGCTCATAGAATACTTTTCTTTAACATTGTTTCTACCGATATGCAGCACTTTACATTTATCTATATTAAAGTTCATTTGCCAAATTTCTGTCTACTCGAGTAATTTACTAATATCTTCTTGAATCTGCAAACGTTCTACCGTTGATTTTGTTCGTCTCCATGTTTGGTATCATCTACAAATTTTGAAATTATGTTGTTAATTCCTCTGTCGATGTCAATGATATAAATAAAAAGAACTGGTCCCAGAATTGATCCCTGAGGCACGCCGCTAGTTACACTTTTCCAGTTAGATGTTTTTCCATAATGACCACTCTTTGTTTACGTCCATTCAGCCAATTTTGAATCCATTTGAAAACATTACCATCAATTCCGTGAGAATGAAGTTTAGTTAATAATCTCCTACGTAGCACTTTATCAAACACCTTTTGAAAATCGAGGTATATATTTACGGTTTCACTATTTTGTCCAGAACAATCGTCTCCACAAGCTTACCAACTACTGAAGTCAGACTAATGGAACGTTAATTTCCCGGAAGCGATTTGGGGGTCCCTTTTTTTTAAATATTGGCGTAATGTTTGCAAATTTCCAATCGAACGGAACTTCTCCAGACTGTAACGATTTATTATTATTATTATTATTATTATTATTATTATATTATTTTAGAAAGTCGATATCAGCCTGTGTCTTCATAAAGGATTTACATTTAATTTCCAATATTCTGAATAGTTTTTTATTTTCAGTACTGAGTTTCTTAATAATAACTCTAGATAAGAATTTGCAGTGTGCTAAGAATACTGTCGTCATTTTTTCTTCTGCTGACGCGTTTCGTTTATATACTTTAAACATCTTCAAAGCTTTATACATAATTTTAAAGTAAATGGGTTATTTATATATATATTTCTTGATTGTAAGTTTGATACAATTTCAAATTAATTTAAGAATATTCGAAAGTTCATTAAATTTTATATTAATTTTCGGTTTTTTCATTTTAATGTAAAAGGCTTCGGTAATTTTTAGTTTTTGTACGTTATATGATGAGTATAAGATTTGAAAGTTTTGTGAGATATTTTTTAAATTTAATATTTTATGATCTACTCTGTAATGTTCGTTAATTTTTTTACTTAAACGATATTTATGTTGGTATGCTCTCTCTTTAATGTGGTTTGTGGTGTAACCAATGTAAGTCGACGTACAGTCAACTACAGGACACGTAAATTGGTACACCACATGATGTTGCTGATCAGGGTTTTTGTTACGTGTCGAAAAATGACTTGTTAACTTTTTGTTTTTATAGTATATGTTAACATTGATAGTTTTTTCTTTTATCCATTGGTTTTATGTGCCTCTTTAATATATTGTTTAGACATTTTTCTTCATGTTTTAGTCTTGTTGGGTTTCTTGTTTCGAAATAAAATATTATACTATAGTGAAAATGAAAATGAAAATGAAAAGGTTTATTGGCAGACTATAGTCCATATGACAAATATTATTAATACAATGACAGTTCATATACTAAGGATAGAAATATATACAATTGATTAGAAATAATTAATACTGTAATGTCGAAGTTAAGTGGAGCTACAGACAGACGTTTTCGTACCAAGAAGTCCATAGCTTAGAGGATAAATGGCAGGACTCATGGATAGCTTGGATGATCGGGTTGGTTGATTTTTTAATTCTTTGCATTAGACTGTATTGAGCACGTCTTGTTACCTCCGGGAAGCTCGGGACATTGCGGGTAGCAAACATTTGCGAAGCTGAGCATCTCGGGGGTAATTTATGTAAGAGTCTAAAAGACCTGTTGTACAGCAAATTTAGGGTTCTGCCAGAACCTTTTTTATAATTCACCCAGAGTTGCTGTCCGTATATATTACTGCAGAAAGTACGAAAGAGAGTGTCTTTAGCTTCACTTGTACAGAATCGAAAGTTCCTTATAGTCCGGTAGCACAGACCCTGATTTTACTGGAACCCTGCATTGTTTGTTATAAAGCAAATTTTTACATATTTTGAAAGCTTATACCACCCCATTCAAGAATCTATCGGGTGTACACCTGACCCCCGCTTGGCTTTTTCAATATGGCCGCCATTTTCCAAGATGGCCGGCGAAACTGAAAAATCCCATATCCTGGTCAATACTTAATGGATTTTGATGATCTTGGTGTCATTTCTAGGGGTTTTTAGGATGATGAGTCGATCTGGAGGGGTTGCAGATACTTTGAGAGTCGTTTTGACCTACATTCGTCAATACTCAAGGTCATTGGAGGTCAAACGCCCCCCGAAATAAGGAATATCCCATATTCCGGGCAGTCGTGGAGATATTTTGGTCATTTTACTGTCGTTTTTATAGTTTTGGGTGAGACTGAGTAGTTCTTTAGGGTTTAAAATGAAATCAGGGATTATTTTCCCCATGATAAGGTGAATTCCAATATGTCTAATTATTCCTCTTATTTTTTTCAGGTTGTTGAGATTATTGCTGATGGTGCTGCCCACCTGGTGGTTTGATGACGTCTTGGTTTGCTGATTCCAAAATTGTTTTTTGACTGCTGAATATGGAGAATATACCAGGTGAGCATTGTTTAGTTTTCATTTGCTGAGGATAAATTATTTCAATGCGATTTGTACTCTGAAGAATAGGGAAACAAAATTTTTATTTTTCAGGTTCTACAAAAGCTGCAGACGAATGTTTCTTCAAGGATTTCCTGTGTAGCTGTCCTGGAGGTCAGAAAGGTCTTTCAAATTGTTGGAGGATTCAGAAAATCATAGAGAGCAGCAACATCAGAGGGGAACATGGGGTCGACCAACAGTTGTTATCATGGATGTGTCAGCTGTTTTGTCAACTGTCGACTGGCCTGCTAGTGGCACAGTTGCTACATTTATCCAAACCTTCAAAGTATGGCTACCAAAACATCTTTCTCATGCATCTGTAGTACTAGCTTTTGAGCGCTACTATGATTTCTCTCCGAAATCAAGCACTCGGGCAATGAGAAGCAAGAGCAGCAGAGTTCACAAGCTGGACCTCAACACCCCATTGCCTACAAGAGACGCTGTTCTCACGTGCACCGCGAACAAGGAGCAACTAAATAGGCTGCTCTGTGAGCAAATCCTTGCTGACAGTGAGTATCTCGCAACTGTAACCCAAGACCATGAGCTAGTGCTTGCAGGATGGCAGACCATACCGAGCTCTCATCATCTCATGAAGAGGCTGACGTGATAATAACACAACGCGCTATCGCACAAGCTGAGAAAGATTCTGATGCCCGCATATCCATCATTTGTGATGACACAGACGTGTTTGCCATGCTGACTCACTTCTATGAATTTAAGAAACTAGGCTGTCCCATGATTATGGAGTCTCCAGTGCGTGGCAGAAAATCAGTGGACATCCGAGCAACTGTAACCCAGCACAAAGACATCATCCCACAAATCCTCAAACTACACGCTTTGAGTGGTTGTGACACAGTTGCAGCAATACATGGCATCAGCAAAGCCACTGCCATTGCCACAGCCAAGAAGGGTCGGAAGCTAGACAAGCTGGGGTCCCTTGATGCATGCTTTGACCATATCGAGAAAGAGGCAACAGCGTTCATTGTTGCATGCTATGGGGATAAGAAATCCTCATCTCTTACTGAGTGTCGTCAGCGAGTATGGGCTCAGAAGACAGGGAAGTCGGGAACTGCTGCACCCAAACTATGTTCTCTACCACCAACAACTGAAGCTTTCCATCAAAATGTGCTCAGAGCCCACTACACTGGCGAACTGGCTCGATGCACTAAAGTGTGACTCACCACCACTTGATCCTGTGCATTATGGGTGGGAGAGAGACGAAACAAACAGAGTTCTCATCCCAAAAACAGTTGGTGAAGGAGTGTGCTTAGCACCAGATGAAGTTCTGAAGCTGATCAGATGTGGGTATGAATCACAATCAGCATGCAGGGGGAGTCGCTGCGGCTGCATGGGACGCGGAATCCTTTGCACAATGTTCTGTGCATGTGGCAGCGGCTTGGATTGCAACAATCCATTGACCCAAAACGCAAACGAAGAGCAGACTGATGATCCTGACGATCCTGACACAACCATGTCTTTTGATATTTGCCCGCAATAAATGGTTACCTAATGTGAAACTGCATCAAAGTTGTCAATGCCAATCCCCCAGCTAGGTGTGAGCTTTGTTTTGCTTACGAGGTCATATCCTGTAGCTTTGCAACCTTCCATAGAATGCATGTGCCCTGCACTTCAGCATAAATTGTGGTTTATATCCAAATATCCATATCCATATAATGTGGGTTATGTCATTTAAGCATTATGATCTGGTTTTATCTGCAGAAAAGATGTTAAGTGCTCAGCAGTTAGCTAGATTGTAGAAATTGTCACTGAAATAAAGCAAATACAATGATGTCAACTGTGGCATTATCGTATTTCAAGGCCAAACTTTAACCTCAAATGACCTTGACTTGACCCATGGAGTTGCAAAATGATATCCTACTGTTATCATGTGCCTATAGAACTACTCAGTCTCGCCCAAAACCATAAAAACGACAGTAAGATCACCAAAATATCTCCACGACTGCCCGGATATGGGATATTCCTTATTTCGGGGGGGCGTTTGACCTCCATTGACGTTGAGTATTGACGAATGTGGGTCAAAACGACTCCCAAAGTATCTGCAACCCCTCCAGATCGACTCATCATCCTAAAAACCCCTAGAAATGACACCAAGATCATCAAAATCCATCACACCATTCATTTTAAACCTTATATCAGCTGGCTGATTACAGCTTTTAGGATGAAATTGCATAGCCTTAGTTTTTGTAACATTAAAAAGAATATCATATTTCTGCGAATACTCTTCGCAGACTTTTAGTAGCCGATCCAGACCTTTAACAGAGGGACTTATTAACACCATATCATCGGCATAAACTAAGTTATTTATCCTTGTGTTATCTATACAACATCCCACTGTTGCCTCGTTAAGTGAAGCAATTAATCCGTCAATATACACATTAAACAGCATAGGGGAGAGCAAGGAGCCTTGTCTCACCCTGCAAGAGGAGCCAAAACACTCGGATAGTACATTGCCCCACCTAACAGTGAAAGATTGGTGGGAATACCAAAATTTCAATAAATTTAATATGTACATGGGAACCTTCCTGTCTTCTAGTTTTGCAAATAAAATATTGTGGTTCACCCTATCATATGTCTTACTTATATCTAGGAAACAGCTATAAATAGTTGAATTACTGTCAATGTATTTAGATATTGTTTCTTTAAGTACATAGATACACAGGTCAGTTGAGTGGGACCTTTTAAAGCCAAACTGATGAGGAGATGTCCATAGGAAATCATTTAATCGGAGTAACAAGATTTTTTCTAGTAGTTTCGAGAAGCAAGAAGCGACAGCAATAGGCCTGTAATTATTGCTGGACAGAATGTCTCCGTACTTATTTTTGACCAGGGGCAAGATATATACCCTCATGAACTCTGCAGGGATATAGCTATGAACAAGCATGGCTGATAGGAGCAATGATATATGTAGACATACTACGTCATTTGCATATTTTAAGTACTCATTCGATAAGTCATCTACCCCTGACGCAGAACCAGTCTTTAACTCTTTAATTAACCTCTTTACTTCAGAAAATGATATCAAAGTATTTTCCCTTGTCCCTCCCACAATCGTTTCGCTTCAATCTATCTTAAGATTATCCCTGCTCACACTATTAAGAATGTTAGAATAGTGGTTTTTCCACAGCTTTGCAATTTCCTCCTCCCCCGACACCCCATCGATTGTCGGAGGGAGGACATTTTTGACACCCGTTTGATTCTTAACAAATTTCCAAAATTTGTTATTATCGTTATTTATGCGAGCTTCACAGGCTTTTGATGCTCGAATAGACTCTTCTTGTTTACATCGCCTTATGGCCACCTTATACTGACCCCTACTTCTACACATATTCATGTATACTGGTCCTAATCTGGGTCTGCCATGAAAGCACCACAAATCATAGGCGTCCTTCGATTCCTTCTTCAGGGGGGCAATAAAATCATTCCATCCAGGAATAATCTTAGTATGATAGTTGTAAGATTTAATCAGGGGCTTCCTGCTTCTTTTAACAGGGATATTATCTTACTATAATACCTATCTATGAGTTTACAGTGAGAATCATTTGAGCAAGGATTATTACAGGCAAGATGCAAAATTTCTAAATTATTAAAAAGGTGACTTGTTTTGTCTTTGTATTCTATTCTCTGCTGATATATATATATATATATATATAATATATATATATATATATATATATATATATATATATATATATATATATATATATATATATATATATATTATATACATATTATATTATAAAAATACAGTTATAATATTTTACTTCGAAACAAGAAACCCAACAAGACTAAAACATGAGGAAAAATGTCTAAACAATATATTAAAAAGGCACATAAAACCAATGGATAAAGAAAAAACTATCAATGTTAACATATACTATAAAAACAAAAAGTTATCAAGTCATTTTTCGACACGTAACAAAAACCCTGATAAGCAACATCATGTGGTGTACCAATTTACGTGTCCTGTAGTTGACTGTACGTCGACTTACATTGGTTACACCACAAACCACATTAAAAAGAGAGCATACCAACATAAATATCGTCCAAGTAAAATTAACGAACATTACAGAGTAGATCAGAAAATATTAAACTTAAAAAATATCTCACGAAACTTTCAAATCTTATGCTCATCACATAACGTACAAAAATTAAAAATTGCTGAAGCCTTTTACATTAAAATGAAAAAACCGAAAATTAATATAAAATTTAATGAACTTTCGAATATTCTTAAATAAGGGAAGGGGAATGTTGTACATAATTTTCGTTGGTGAAAAAGGAAGAGAAGAATTTAATTAAAACTTCCGTCATTTGTAAGTCATCGTAAATTTGTTCGTTGTTTTCCCCTATGAGTAGACCAATAGCTCACTGGACAACAAATTAGAGCTTTTTTTCCTGTTTCTCGAGTAAAATAGGGTGATTCTGGTAGATTTTTTTCACACAGAATACAAATATGGATGCGAAATGTTTCCATCACCAACAGTTTCTTAAAAAATTGAATTTGAATTTGGTTTAAAAAATAGGAATATATATAGGTACCGTATAATTGGCAGCATTAGAACTATACTTTTCGGGACTTACTGGGGCCGAAGATGGTACTGTGGCACTGAAAATGTGTCTTTTCCGTTTCATGTACTGTTGCCGATTTTGTTGAAAATAAGATATTTAATGTAGATTTGAGAAATGAGCGGTTTAAAAGTTATGTTTGTTATTGTAATTTTATATGGAATATAATGCCCTGTTAGGTTAATTGAATACCCGGTTAGGTCAACTGTATGCCCTTGACGATGGTTAGGTTAAGTTGTGATATTTTCAATTAACATTCAATTAACTTTACCGGACAGAAAAATAACGGTCGAAATCTGTTCACACAAATACTTAGTGACATAAGCCAATATTACTAAAGAATACAGTAACTCTTGTATTAGTTTTCTGTTGTACTGTTATAGTTTTTGACCTAATACAAAATTACAATAACAAACATAACGTTCGAATCGTTCATTTCTCCAAAAACATACTTACATTTTTGATATCAGCGTAAAAATCTAGATTAAATATCTTATTTTCAACAAAATCGGAAACAGTACATGATACGGAAAAGATCCCTGAAAATGGCTAAAATAGCAGTTAGATGAATTACACTTAATGGGGATACCATTGTACCCTAATATATATATATATATATATATATTAGGGTAATATATATATATATATATATATATATATATATATATATATATATATATATATATATGGGAATTTCATAAATACAAAAGTGTCACATTTTTAGGGGTTCTGTACATTTTCTGGTTTCACATGGTATCAATAAACACAGGTCAAAATTCAAAATAGCCAATCATCTGTTGCCCAATGTTGCCAAAACAGAAGATGGACAAGTGCCACAAGGGGAGGCTGCTGCTCCGAAGACAGTGAGTCCAAGTGTGTAGTGGCTGCAGTCAAGGAAGATGGTCTCTGGACCCAGTCAGGCATCCCTATCATGTCGGATTTTGCCATCATGTCGAATTTTGCCATTATGTCGGATTTTGCCATCAGAAATCCAGTGGTCATGAAAAGTTCAAGACAAAGTTGGATGGTTTGTTTCACATTGTCAGAAAAGACGCTGAGAAATTTCTCAAAAATGACAAGTGAGATCTGTTGAGGCCAGAGAGACCATAAAGTTCCTTGAAGATCAGTGTGGACCAAGGAGGATGCAGATTAGTGACAGAGACAAGAATTATGATACTTCTCTGTCTGACAACGTCAAGAGAAAGCTGCTACTGAAGCCAGAGTAGAGCGTGCAAAGTCTACAGAGACAAGATCAAGTACATATACACAGGAAAATAATGAGAATGACAGGGATAATTTTGAGGAAGAAAATGAGGATAATGATGAATCTGCTGTGAAGGAAAGACCTCATAAACGATCGTATTTTGCATCTTTGCTTGTTCCACGAGATTTGGCCCAGATATACGGCATTAACTCCCAAGAGATATAAGATGAGTTCAACTGCACAGGTCAGCACCTGGCCAATGTCATCAACGTCAGTGGTGGAAATCTGAAAGACTTTTCCCTGCCTCAAACAACTGTTTGGCTTCATGGAAAGCAAGCTGTTATTGAGGAAGCTGGAACCATCAGAGAAATTTTCAGTAATAATGTCGAGGAGAATGATCTTGTTCTTCATTTTGATGGGAAATCTGTCAAAGAATTGACAGGAAATGTGATCAAGAGTAGAGAACAATTGGCTGTTCTTGCGTCCTCACCAACCATGGCTGCTCCTCAATTCCTTGGTGTTCCAGTAATAACAAGCTCAAGTGGAGTTCATCAAGAGGCCTGTATCAAGCAACTTTTGACAAAGTGGAGGCTTCTCAACAACATGGTGGTTCTCTGTTTTGATATCACTGCTACCAACACAGGCAGGTGGCATGGCTCATGTGTTTTGGTGGAGCAGCAGCTGAAGAAAACTCTGTTGTGGCCTCCATGCCGTAGGCATATGCATGAGTTGCACATTAGGGCGGAGTGAAAAACTCATTTTTCGAATTTTCAAATTGGCTAGTGTGGAAAATGTGTGGAGTAGTGAGGAAATAAGCTGGTATAAATTTAAAATCATAACATTAATATCTTCAGGTGCCACAATGACCTTCAATATTGAAAAAAAATTGAAAAAAGCAGATTTTAACCAATAATTACAGAAGAGTCCACGATGCACAATAGACAAGAATTTATTCACACTTGTATAAAAATAGCTCAGTCAACCTTTAAAAAAAGTTTATATTCTCTAAAAACAGTTTTCTATAGTCAGCTCACTCAGCTGTCACGTGAGTACCTCGGTTCAGTGTAGCTGTCGCTCTCGTAGCAGGTGGGTGTTCTGTTGTTGGCGTTACTCAGATAGTCTAAACTATATTTCTTACATATTTTGCATTTCTGTATTGTGTTGCCCTAAGTTTGCCATGTACTATTAACTGAAATTAACGTATAATTGATATTAGCTCTTTCTTTTTCAGATTTGTATACTTTCAAAATGTCTCGAGTTTGTGCAAAATCAACCAGGGCCTCAACTGAGTGCCCCATGTTTGGTATGGGGGAAGATTTGTGGCACAGGAATCTTCCTACATACGAAGGAGTTTTTAAATATTACTTGTTTGTAAGAAACGATTTGAAACAGAATACTAATAAAGATCCTTCAATATCTCAAATATTAGAACAAGTTGTTGATAAATTGAAAACAATTTGGGAAAGTGCTTCCGTCCCAATTCTGTCAGACAGGCGAATTGAAACAATGTTCAGAAGCTACCACGAAAAGTATCGTGTCATTATGAAGCCATACCAAAGCAGAAAAAATTCTGAAGCTTACAAAGCAAAGATTGATATGTTCAAAAAAGAAGCACACACGAAACTTTTTGACATTGCAGCGTGCAAGTGCAAAGTACTAACAAATGTTCTTGTCCCAAAGAAAAAACGGTTCCAAAGGAAGAAGTGACGTTCCTCTTAGATCAAAGGAGTGAAAGAAAACTGTTTATTGATAGAGTAGATATTACACTCTCAAAGAAAAAAGCATCTACGTTGCTAAGAAAGCAAAAAGAAGCTGTGAGGCTCACCAAAGAATCTTCACAGGAGAAATTGCAGGATACAAATGTTGAATTATCATCATCGACATCAAATAGTGAAAGTGAATCTGGCGAAATATCAGACGATACATTTCCAGAGCCAGTTAGCTCGAAGAGAAAGCTCGAACAACCTGAAGAACAATTATTCAAGAAAAGGAAAACTACAAATCTACCTTCAGTGGCTACTGCTTGTGACAGGACTGCAGTTTCAGATCGAGCTGCAGCATTCATTGTTAGTGCAGTATTGCAAGATATTGGAGAAGTTTCTATTGACAATACATCTGAAGTAGTGGATAGGAGTAAAATCAGAAGAGAAAGACAAAAGAAGAGATCAGAAATTATGAAAGATCAAAATCAGGTCCCAATCAGAGGAATCTATTTTGATGGTCGAAAAGATTCTACACTCTTCCAAGAAAAAAAGAGTCCAAAGTATATCAGAAGAAGGTAACAGAAGAACATATCACTTTAGTGAGAGAACCTGGTTCAGATTATTTGGGCCATTATTCTGTGAATTCTGGATCAGCTGAAGAAATATGTAAAGGAATGTTTGAGTATATTGGAAATAATGACATGAACCTGGAAAACCTTGTTGCCATTGGATGCGATGGTGCAGCAGTCAACACTGGAGAAAAGGGAGGCGTTATAAGGCTTATAGAATTGAAGCTGAAGAAGCCAGTTCAACATTTAGTGTGCCAGCTCCATGCCAATGAATTGCCATTACGCAATTTAGTTGCAAAGCTGGATGGAAAAACATCTGGCCCCGCGGATTCACCGGTCCTATTGGCAGGAATTAGAGAACTGTGAGAGTCTTCCTATTGTCGAGTTTGAAAGGATTGATGCTGAGGAACCAACTGTAGACTGTGAAGATCTTAGCACCGACCAAAAATATCTAATTGATATTCATCAGGCCATAACAAAGGGATATTGCTCTCCAGATCTTGCTCATCGTAGTCCAGGCAAAATGGCACATTCACGATGGCTGACTACAGCAAATCGTTTGCTTCGTCTATACGTTTCAACTGTAAGTCCATCTGAGAACCTCATGAACATTGCTTCTTTTATAATGAAGGTCTACATCCCAATGTGGTTTTCTATTAAGCAAAGTACGTCTTTTGTCAATGGCTCAAAACATGTTTTCAAAACTATTGAACTAACAAGAACACTGAATGACGAAGTAAAGGATATTGTAAACCCTGTCATACAAAGAAATGCATTTTTTGCAAATCCAGAAAATATTCTAGCATCAATGATTCATGATGACCGCAGCGCCATAAGAGAATTAGCGTGGAGGCGAATAAAGAAAGCAAGGCAAACAAACAAGGAAAAAGTTGTGAGGCGTTTCACAGTACCTGTTATTCAATTTGAAGCTACTGATTATACTGATTTAATTAATTGGCAAAAATGCATTGTCACTGAACCACCTGTGACAAGACACCTGACAGAAAATGAGATTGAAGAATTCATAGAAAACAAGAGTACCCCTCCATTCGAGAAATTCCCTTGTCATACACAAGTAGTAGAAAGAATGGTAAAATTAGTGACTGAAGCATCATCAAAAGTATTTGGATTGAACGCGCGAGATGGCTTCATAAGATCAACACTTCAGTCACGTAAAAAAATGCCATCATTCGAAAGTAAAACTGAATATAAAGTTTAAATAAAACGTTAATAGAAAAAACATGCGCAAGGATGGGTGGTTGGGAGGGCATGGGTGGAGCTCGACACGCAGCCACCTCCTCGTGGTGAGTTCTGGATTATTTAGATCATTAATCAAAAGAACATTGATCTAAATAAACTAAGAGCTGCGTAATTCAGTAACTATTTTGGTAATTGGAACACTTAATATATAATAATAACAAGTAAGTTTCAGTTATTGTACTAATGCAGAATATAAGAAAATCATTATATTTCACTTTTTTCGACGGCTTTGTGGCACCTGAAGATATAATTTCGCAGGACTAATGTTTATGCACAGTCATTATCTATAGCACCCACATATTTTCCGCATTAGCCATATTTGAATTTCGAAAAAAGTTTAAAAACCTAATTTTCGATCCGCCTTATTGCACATCAATCATGTAGCAGCTCGGGTATCAGACAGAGATATCAAAGGTCCAGTTGAAGACATCTTTAAAAAATTCCAGAACAGTGGAATGAGATTGTTAAAGATGGAATTGACTATGACAATTTGGTAAAATTTGACTGGCAGAAGGCTTTATCAGGTAGCAGTTTTTTTGCACAGAGCGCTCAAGAAGTCTTGGAATTTTGTAGACATGCTTTGGCCCCTGAGACATTTCAGAAGGTGACTCTCTCGAGCTGTGTCAGCTAATTGTTATCTGGCTTGGAGGTGCTGTTATGAACTTCACGTTTCACCGTTCTGGAGCCTACCACCATGCTCAATTTATGGCCATTTATTATCTGAAGCTGCAACTTCTGTCTCGACAAGTTCCTTTCATGTCTTAGAAGGAGAAGAGAGAAGTTTCTGAGATGGTTGAGTTTGTTGGTCTTTTCTACACAAGGTATTTTTTGCGATGTACTCTGGCTGGTTCTTCTCCGTCCCTGGACCTCCAGGCAATGCACCAGATTGGGCAGTACAGGATGTTGAGACCAGAGACAGACGCTGTTTATATCCGGAGTCAGGAGAAACATCTGTGGTATTTGACTGAGCAGATTATGGTTGGTGAAAATCTTCGTGATAAAGAGAGACAGGTAGTAGCCAGAGCACTGTTCAACACTGAACGACCAGATCACATTCCTCCTGGCAAGCCTACATTCCTAAAGCTGGCTGAGACAGACTTCTGGCCAGAGGACGGCAGCTTGCCAAGCCTGGCTTAATTGATAGGACCAAAGTCTTGGCTTGTCTTTGATTCACTGGGTCTTGGATATGTTGAGATGGAGTGGCTGAAGTTGGATATTGGGCAGTGGAGTCCCCTGTCAGATTACCAGAAGTTCCAGAAATTTGTTACTGGCCTAACTGTCAGTACCCACAGAACTAGACACTCTGGTACTTCTAAAAATGATTTATCCCAACTGGGCATTCAATAATTTATATATCTATGTTATTCTGTAACATCTTTTTCTCTTACTCTCTCAACTTCCATAGCAATTACTGATTTCAGAGAGATACTCGTATAAGAGATTATTAGTAGATTAGTCACTGTCTTAATAAAAAGAAAGAAAGAAAAAAAAAAGAAATGCCCTTGCCGGAGCTTGTTTAAATAAGTGGTTGCTGACTTGATTATAATAAAACACATCTATCAGAGCTTGTTTAAACAAGTCGGACAGGGGAGGGTCTGGATTGAGCATTTTCGAAAAAAATGCAAAAAATTCTGAGAAAACGGAAGTTATCAATGTTTAAAGTTAGCACTTGCACTTAATCTAGCGCTCTGAAACTTTTTCAAGTGTTTTATGATACCAAATGAAACCAGAAAATGTACAGAGCCTATAAAAATTTGACACTTTTGTATTTATGAAATTTCCTAATATATATACAATATATACGAGGAGTGATCAAAAAGTATCGATAATTTTATTGCTACGGACAAATGAATGTAAATAAGAAATAACCGTTCACATATGTGAGTCTTCCTGCCCTCTGGCGTCTGCAGTCTGAAGCAAAATCTGCTACCATGAGTCAGTAGTTGGTTGGAGCGCTTAAAAGGAGGGTGTGTTTTTGCAGTACGTATAAATCTCTGAAATGGAACAACGCGCGTTCGGAGACGAGCGAAATTATTAAAACAGCTTTTGGAAATGATACTCTCAGTGTAGCTAACGTTTATAAATTGCACAAAAAGTTTGAAAATGGAGAAACATCGCTTGAAGACAAGGAACGCAGTGGCCGCCCTTCCACTTCTCGTACGGATGAAAATGTCCAACAGATTCGATTTCTGGTACGAGCAAATGTTTCTTCATTTTTAAACTTTTTGTGCCATTTGTAAACGTTAGCTACACTGAGAGCCTATATACTGAACCTATAATTAATTTCTTTCGTAAATTGTCTTTAATTTCAACAAACGTCGCATTTATGCGAGTATTATCAGAAGAGCCCGGACGTTTCGGCACTAAAAACCCTTAAAAAAAGGCAGGCAAATAAGAAAAATAAATATTCAAAATAGTAAAACCTTCAAAAAAGGCATTCATAAATTTGCTTGAAAAAAACGTTTAATCAAGAATAATACCTTCATATACGCATAATACATATTACAACGCCCTTAGTGAACAAAACAGAAGGTAATGCAAATATTAGTTACGTACACATAATAACAATGATTTCATTTACAGAAATAAAGTTTAATATAGAATAATACCATTATACACGTAGAAATAATACATATTACAACGCCATTTAGTGAACAAAACAGTAGGTATTGAAAATGTTCGTTACATCATACTAATTGACAAGGATTTAAATTTCAAAAAATGTTCAATATAAAATAATACTATTATGCACACTCAGTTTCTGTTATACCTTACAACCTTACAAAGGTTCCGCGCGATGATTCCTCATTTCACAAAGGTCAAGCTTGTCGCCCCTCCTCTCGAGTTGTCCTGGTGAAGTAGTGAGTTGGTTTCTTGGGCTCTCCACCTCACATAGCCAGGTACGCCAGGCTCATCGGGGATTGTTCTGAGTCAGGCGTCTAGTCTTCTTTTGAAGATGTCCACTGCAACTCCCTTCGTGTTTCTTAGGTCTTTGGGCAGCTGATTAAACAATTTTGGTCCTCTCACTACAAAACTATTTTCTTTCAGGGTTAAGGATGTTCCATGTCTCGCCTTTAATTTGGGAATACGACACAGTCTACCGTTTCTACTTTCCACCGTTGTTTGGGGAGTTATAGGGTTCAGAGTAAGATTAGGGACTAGTTTCTCCATTATTTTCCAAGTGTAAATAATGGTGTATCTCTCTCTTCTCCTTTCCAGTGAATATAGGTCTAGTTCTCGTAACCTTTCCCAGTAATTTAGTTCTTTGCACCCATTGATCTTGGCTGTGAAGCTTCTTGGATCCCTCCAGCTGTCTAATGTCTTCTTTTTTATATGGGGATGTTAGGACCGAGCAGTATTCCAATTTGGGTATGATCAGGGTTTTCAGTAGAGGAATCATTACATTCCTATCCCTTCGTTTAAAGGTTCTCAATATCTGACCCGTTATTCTCTTTGCTCTGTTTACTGCTATCTTATTTTGTGTTTCAAATTTCGCATCATCTGTCATTACAACCCCTAAATCTTTTGCTCTGGAATTTCTCTGAATTTCCTGTCCATTTGGGGTATAATATTCCATGGATTTAGGTCTTCTCTTTTTCCGTACCGTAATAGCTGAAATTTCTCGGTGTTAAACTTCATATTGTTGTCTTCCGTCCACTTGTAGATTTTTTATGTCGGTTTGTAGAGATCCTATGTCTTCTGGGTTTCTTATTTTTCTACTGATCTTTGTGTCATCCGCAAAGGATGTTACTGTGCTGTCTCTGGTAACGTCCTCATCTATGTCAGTTAGCATGATTATGAAGAGTAGTGGAGCTAATACTGTTCCTTGTGGTACTGAGCTGAGGACCTCTGATTCTGATGAAGATACTCCTTGTACTGTAACGACTTGCCGCCGCTCACTAAGGAAATTATATATCCATTTCCCTACTTTTCCTGTTATTCCCATATATTTCAGTTTATGTATTATGATTCCGTGGTCACACTTGTCGAACGCTTTAGCAAAGTCTGTGTATAGTACATCATAGTTTTCATTACTTTCAAGTGAATCAATAATGTTGTTGTAGTGTTCCATTAGTTGTGATAGGCATGATCTGCCTGACCGAAACCCGTGTTGGTTATCATTGAATTTTTTCTGAGTTTCCAAAAAGTCATAGATTTTCTGTCTAACTATTCTTTCAAATATTTTAGTGAGATGAGATGTAAGCGACACTGGCCTATAGTTTTTGGCCTCGGATCGATCTCCTTTATATATTGGGACTATGTTCGCGCTCTTCAGGATGCCCGGTATTTCTCCCGTGTCTAGTGATCGTCTCCATACCCAGTATCGGGGCTCAGCGATTACATTCTTGCAGTTTTTGATCAGTGTGGCATTCCATTTATCTGGTCCTGCCGCTGAGTGTGTTTTTAGTTTACCTATGGCTTGTGTAATATCACCCGTCGTAAAGTCTAAATCCGTTATACTTTCCCCTTGTGGTTCTTCTTCAAAGAACGCGTTTCTATCGCATATCAATTTGTCAGTTTTTGGGATACTGAAAGACGATTCGTACTGAGCTCTTAATATTTCAGATACTTCTGTTAGATCATCAGATAAATCACTGTTCTCATTTTTTAAAGGTCCGATAGTCGCATGGTTTTTCGACTTTCTTTTTGCGAAATTATCGAAGTACTTTGAATTAGCCTTTATCGCTTCTATAGCGTCGTCGTCTTTTTTCTGTCTGCTTCTCGATTAATTCCTGTATGATGACATCGATACTTTACAGTTTATCATTTAATATTTTTCTGTTATCTTTACAATTACTTAATTTTGCAGTCACTCTTTTTTTCTCTTTCGAAACAATGTCCTCTTTTGTGTCTCGAACCTGCTTCTCTTTCCTCTTTGTTGTATCTTTGGGACATGTTTTTCTTTCTAACGTCTTCTAACGTCATTAGCATCTCTCCGTTGTCTTGGCCTCGAAAATGGTTTTCCAATCTATTACTTCCATGCTGGATGTCATATCTTCCCAGTTTATACCTTTGGAGTGAAAATTAAAAATTTCGAATTTGCTTCTTTCTGTTGTGCGTGTTCTTTCCTTTCCTGTTGCCTTTATATTAGTTGTTATTTCAATGATGTTGTGGTCCGATATCATAGTTGGGGATATTTCTACATTATCAATTAGATTACTGTTGTTTGTGAATACCAAATCTAGGCAGTTGTTTTTTCTTGTGTTTTCTGTTATTTCTTGCGTTAACATAAATTCATCAGCTAAGCTAGTAGCATTTTTACCTGCTCCTGGTCTTCTCGTGTGCCCCCCTTGTCCTGGTGTATACATATATTTTTTCCTATCCTTTTATATTTCATGAATGGGAAATTAAAATCACCACAGAGAAAAATATTTGGGGTTGGAGAGTGTAGATCTTTTACCAAGTTTCTTACCTCTGTAATGGAATCTGAAAATTTTGAGGTTGGCGTGTTTGGGGGTCTGTACATTACAATTAGTACCATATTTAATTTTTCAATTTTTGCTGCTACACATTCTACGTAGTGTTTGAGGTACTTATAGCCATTTCTGCTATGCCTTTCGCGTGTGTAAATAGCACATCCTCCTTTACGTCTCACTGTTCTGTCGGCTCGGAGGATGTTATAGTTGTCAATTTGTATTTCTTTTTTGTCAATACAGGACTCACAATTTTCACAGTTCGCCTGGCAGTCCTTTAGATGAGTTTCCGTGAGGCATGCAAAGTCTGCTCCGGCTTCTTGCATGAGTCCTTTCAGGTATAAACTTTGTTCGGGAATGGTTTGATTTAAGGCCCTGTATGTTGGCTAGGATTATTTTTATTTTTTCTCTTTCTTTTTCGCATACAGGTGGTTCCGATTTGTTTTCCAATGGGGGTGCCGGTTTCGTTGCCTTGTGGTCCTCCGAGAATTTACCTCTTTTTATCTTTGTCGGTACCTGTTGTCCCGATAACGCATGAAGTGCCTTTGTTCGTACCTTCTGTCCGGCTCTCGGATTCTATATTTATCAGCTGGTTTTGTAATTGCTGGAGTATTTAGCAGCTGAAATGTGTTGGCTGCGTCTAAAAAATTGGCACTCTTCTTTGATGTTCGTTTTTTCTGTTCCTCGTTGCGTTCCTTTGAGGGTGGTGGTATCGGCATTTTTTTCGTATTTGCAACTCCCATATCTTTCATAAGTGTTGCAGACCGTAAGATGGTGGAACATGCATTTCTTATCAAATTTGCAGTATCCACTTGTGTAATGCGTTTTGCATAATGTGGGATGTGCATATATGCATTGCCCATCCCGATATCTGCAGTTCCTTTCGCGTAGTATTTACATACGATATTTTCTACGCTTCTGCTTCTTTTTTCTTATTATTTTCAAGTTCTTAGTTTTGGCATTATCATTATTTTTCTTTGGCTGTTTATTTTCTACGTTTTTAGTTATTATCTTTTTATCATTTCGCTCGTTGGACCGTTTTCTACTTCGCACTTTTACTTATTTCTTTCTTTCATCTATGTCTTCCTTCCGTATTATATTGTTTATATCGTTATTCGTTATTAAATTGTTGTTCGTTATTATGCTGTTATTCGTTATTTCGTCTCTCTCTCATCCACCCGTTTTTCGTTGGGACCATTCGGACCCTGTGTCCCCATTATTTCATTCTTTTTTGTAACTTTCGAGTCTGCTATCTCCATTTCTTTAAAGACCGCGAAAGAATTTACGGTCTGTGTACATGCGCACATAGAAATTTGATCCCCACGACGTGTTTCGCGTTCGAGACAAGAGTTATTTCCCTATCATTCCAATTCATGCAGAAAGTCGTTTAATCGTTGACAGAAATCACATCTAATCGCTAGCTTTTCCGTTGTTTAGATTGCACAAATTACAGATTAAGTGAGAATTTGGACCCATATCCATGCTATTCCTTAATTAGCGTAAAAGAAATACCACACAAATTCTTTATTTTTTATTTATTTTTATTTCTATTTCTTTCCTTTCGATGGTCGAGGGTATTTCGAGGGTTTTCTGACCTTTGCGTTTTATTACCTTTTTCCTGCCTTGTTTCAAACTTTCTCGGATGCCAACCGTATTTCGTTTTGAATATATACGTTAAAACTGGTGATAAATTATGTAAACTGTATGGCACTTTCTTAATTTTAATGAATTTCACTTTATAAATTATATGCACGGATTCACTGATACTTTATACACTTTCGGGTGTAAACAGAATAAACCGCCGAGTATTTTATTCCCTTCTAATTTGGGTGTTAAATAGAGAGAAAGAGACAGCACGTCCATTCACCACAGGGTACAAGCAAACCAAGGCCTTTCGTGTATTCAGAGCTACATCTCGTCAGGGAATGAAGAGAGAAGGCACGATGCCCATAAATATATACAAAGTAGCGGAAACCAAAACACTTAGCACATACTTAACAAACAACATGTGTTAAGTATGTTAAGTATGTGTTAATTGTTTTGGTTTCCGCTACGTTGTATATATTTATGGGCATCTTGCCTTCTCTCTTCATTCCCTGACGAGGTGTAGCTCTGAATACACGAAAGGACGAAAGGCCTTGGAATCGTTTTTTTTCCTTGTAGGTTTGCATTATATATATATATATATATATATATGAATAGAAACGACATAATATTAAGGAACGTTTCTGCACAAGGAACTCTTCTGGGAAAATTAAATCCACTATAGTCCGAATAAGTAATGGTAAATGACAAATACCATAGTTTTTCTTATTCATGATGCTAGCCCGACGTGGGCAACGGGTCTCTCGCAAAGAGATCCCATAAATATAGCTTCCCTCACCAGCTATCTGCAAAGCAGACAGGATCTAGCTTTGGGACATGGACCTAGGGTTTAAAGCAAGCCTAGTCCCTACATTCAGAACCTCTATATAAGTAAAAGACTCGTTGCATTCACGTCGGATTGAATAAACAAAGAAAAAGGGGTAACTATTGTATTTTTAGCCAAAAAAAAAAAAAAACTTAAACCTCAACCGGGACATTGAGCGTCCACTTTTCAAGGCACGTAACACGTCCGTTTAATATACACAAACTCAGAATGGTCCCCTGAGAAATTTATATGTTAAACACAGACCGTGCATGGAACAAGGAACTCTTCTGGGAAAATTAAATCCACGTCGGGCTAGCATCATGAAAAAGAAAAACTATGGTATTTGTCATTTATCATTACTTATTTCGGCTATAGTGGATTTAATTTTCCCAGAAGAGTTCCTTGTTCCATGCACGGTCTGTGTTTAACATATAAATTTCTCAGGGGACCATTCTGAGTTTGTGTGTGTATATATATATATATATGATACACACGATCTGTGTGTATCATAAAAAACTCAGGGGACCATTCTGAGTTCATTCCCATATATATATATATATATATATGGGCTACGTCGTAGCCAATGTCGTAACACCGCTTCCCGGAGATCAGCGAAGTTAAGCGACATTGGGTCTGGGTAATAGTTGGATTGGAGACCGTCCTC